>JAJMKZ010000288.1:94882-130006 GCA_030564005.1 Ruyongia tratensis | reverse complement strand
CGACATCTTTAATCATTTTAAATAATCTATAGGCAACAATACCTGAACTAATAACAAAACCTGGTGCTGTTAACATACCAGCATTATAACCAGCAGTAGCTAATAAACCTAACTGAGCAGTTGTTAATCCTGTGAATATTTTTTTAGAATTTTTACCCCAAGCTAAAGCAGTTGATTTAATGCCTGCATTAATATCGAATTTTTTATCTTGATGAGCATAAATGGTATCATAAGTCATTGTCCAACACCATGATGATAAGTATAATGGAATCATGACAGTTGGTTCCCAAATTCCCATAGCTGGGAAACCTAATAATGCACCCCAGTTAAAGGCAATAGCTAATATAGCTTGTGGATAATAAGTAAATCTCTTGAATAATGGATATGTACAAACAAATACTAATGAACCTAAACCTAATGTTAAACATTCCCATGGTAATGAAACTAAAACGCCGACACCAATTGCTAACTCACCAACTGCTAATGCAGATGCTTGAGGAACTGAAACTCTTTTACTAGCAATTGGTCTTTCAATTGTTCTAAGAACTTTATTATCTAAATTTCTATCCAATAAATCATTAATAGTACAACCAAAACCTCTCATTACGATAGCACCGATACTAAACAAAGCAAGAGTTGTAACAGTATATGGAAGACTTGCAGCTGATTGGAAAGCAGCTATACCTATACTCCAAGTACAAGGAATCAATAATAACCAAGTGCCAACAGGTTTATCTAATCTCATTAATTCAGCATATGGAATACATTTGGTTGGTAATTTTGAGACATATGGACCTAGCCCTTTAATTCTATCTTCCGCTGCTTTTAATTTTTCCTCTGGAGTGAAAACATCAATTGCAGCTTTGGATATATCATGAATTCTATGTTGACTATCTATATTTTTTTGATCTTTGTTAATGACATTGAATCTAGCATGAGTTGTTGATAGAAATTTATTTTGTGATGCTAATAAGGTTACGCTTTGGAAACTTTTAGAATATTTAGGGAGTTGTAGTGATCTACTTGATAAAACATTTGGTTTGAGTAGAAGACCTTTGAACATGGTTTTATTAATTTGAGTTTAGTGTTGAAGTAAGAGAGGAAGTAAAGTTCAAATATCTAACTCATCAATCATTTTTTTTTTTGATGTTGATGTTGATTTTTTTTTTTTTTTTTTTTGTAGGCTTTAAAATAATTTAATAGCTCCGACTTTTTTACTTTTATGAATGAATCACTTGTTGAATTAAGAGAAAAACTACAATTGTTTGTATATAAAAACTTGTTTAGAAAGATAATATTAGATAGGTGTCAACTCGTTATATGTTAAGTGATAACTAATGCCAATTTTTTTTTTTTTTTTTTTAAATCTAAAATAAAGAAAATTTGTCCTGAAAACTTTTTTGATAATATTACTTACTGATGACTGAAGAATAATCATTGAACCCAAAAGTGAAAATATAAATTGTAAAGTAAAAGAAAATAAAAGTAAATAGAAGGAGAGAAAATAATTAAACTAATAACAAATTAAAAGAGAAAGTTGTGGAAGAAGAATTGATAAAAAAAGAAATGCTGAAAAGTTTATTGAACTTATAATAAGAACATAACGGCAGCAGCTAAAGCACCAAATTGAACACCAGTTTTCATAGCACCATTTTCAGTTTGTTCATCAAAAGTAGCAGTTGTTGATGTAGTTGTACCATTTGAAGAGTTTGAATTCGAAGAACTTGATGGAGTGAAATCATCAACAGCGGAATCTGTACCCCAAGCAACAACAGCAATTGGACTTCCTGAAGAACCAACTAATAATTCATTTGATGAAATATCAACAGAGAAAGCTTGTGAGTCTTTGTAAGTTAAGTAGCCACTTGTGATTGAGAAACCTGAAGCACCAGATGAAGATTCACCAATAGAGTTATCTGAGTTAATAGTAGCGTATGAACCATCTGAAAATTTTAATTCACCATCATCAGTAACGACGGCAGATAAATCTGATGAAGAACCAGCAACTAAGACACCATTTGAAAAGTGAACAGAAGAATGTTGATATTGAGAACCTGATCTTGATAATAATAAACCGAAAGATTCAGAATTAGCTAAGACAGATGAAGCGAAAGCAGCTAAAGCTAAGATTGAGAATTTCATTTTTAATATGTAGTAGTTGGTAGTTGAAAGCGGATGAATATCTTTTAATTGAAATAGTATTTTCAATTTGATTTGATTTGATAATTTATAATAAATAAAACTATCAAAATTTGGTAACAGCTACTTTTATATTAGTTTTTTCTTCAAATAATGTTGGTATACAAACTTTATAACAAATTAAACCTATTAATAGCACCAGACTCGGAACAAGTATAGGGAAATTGTGTAATAAAGTGAGAAATAATGAATCATAACCACATTATTACTAACATAACAATAGGTTAAGACACATTTATGCGATAAAAGAAATGATTTTACTAAATATATATAGACCTTTAGCAAGCTATTCAGGAACAATAAAACAATGTTATATATGTATATATATAAATATACATATATATTTAGGCTTATGACGTGATTTAATTTATCCGGTGACAGAACTTTTGTGGGTCCAATGGTTTTTCCGGAAGGAAGCTGAATCTGTGGTGTTGTTGGTCCTGGTGAAGCAATGTTTGTGTGCCACGTTGTTGACGAGAGCTGGCTTGTGGTTGCTTTTGTGTCTTTGGGCCTTCAGAGTGTTTTAATGTCTTTGTGGTCAGATGCTATTGTATCGCTGGTTAGTGGGTGTTTTCTATTTATATATTTGGAACAACAGCTATTCTACTGCACAATTAGTAATTACCTATAATGTATAGACTCGGTAGAAGTTGAATTCTTTTCGCTACAGTTTATAAGTAAAGATCTACACAAAATATAACCTTTTTGTGTAACTTTATATAAGAAATTGCAAAATTTAAACACAAATACACTAGTATAAACTTCAAGATAAAACGAATTAGTTCATTAATCATTAAAGACTTAATTTCAAAATTAAATTATGTTTTAGTAGAAAAATCCAAATTATATATATAAACGACTAAATTAAATGGTTGTTAGAAAGCATTAAACTTATAGTAACCTTTATAAATCACCTAATTGGATAATTTTTTTCATACCACCGTCTTCAGTTTGTTCATCGAATGAAGTAACGGTGGTAGTAACGGTGATAGTAACAGTTTCATTAGTGTGGTTCACCAGCAGTAAAATCAGTAACAGCGTTACCATCTGAATCAGTACGTGAAAGAGAAATGTCAACTAAAAACATCGTTTGATGAAGTGTCAATTGAGAAAGCTTGAGAACCATTGTAAGTTAAGTAACCACCAGAAATTCCGAAAACCTGAGCTAGCATCTGATTCTGAAGTACTGGATGAGGTAGTATCATCAGAGTTTACAACAGCGTATGAACCATCTGAGAATAATAAATTACCATCATCAGTAAAAACAGCGGTTTCAGAAATAGAAATACCAGTGACTAAAACACAGCAGCATTTTGATGTGTAGAACCTGATCTAATAACAACTAAAGAGAATGAGTCAGAATCAGCTAAAACGTACTATTGGATCCCCAGAAGATTTGAATAAGAATATTGACTGGTTCGTTCATAATACTTTGCTTAATGAGTTTTGTGTAAATTAGAATGCCGTATAAAGGTATAGAGAGAATAGACGAGTAAAGGAATAGCATTTGCTATGTTTCAATTGTATACCAACAACGACTAATATGCAATTTACAAACGTTACTATCAAATATATTATAGCCCAGCTTCTTCCATCTCCTACTATACCTTCTATTTACTCCATTTCTAGGACGTTACATGCAAAACACCACGTCTTGAATAGCTCAACGCGCACTTAACTACTTAACAAAAAGTGAGAGAAATAACAACCAAGAGCCAGCATTCTGCCTATATTAAACCCATCCTCTCTTTCGATAGTTTTCACAAAGGTAAACTAGTCAGCTAGTCAATGGCATGAAATTTAAGAAAACAAACAACTGATAACAAATAAACAAGAAAGCAAATAAGTCCTCTAACAACTAGAGCATGAGAGCAATTGGATAGCCGAGCAACTGAGTACCAGCATATCAATTATCAACATGATATACTAGAATTAATTCGTGAATATCGATGATCATACTAATATAATATTATTTTGTCAGTTGACTGAAATGATAGCAGTAGGATAGACTATGTTTTGGTTAAACTGTGTAAATCAGTAGCTTCAGGTAATGAAAAACGCCATAAATAACAGACTAGCTGTTTATGTTTTTTTTTTTTTCATTTTTTCACTTGATATTGATCTTTCAAACCAGCATAAGAGTTCAGATCCTTTCTCAAGTCAAAGCAAGGAGAACCAGTGAATCAGCATTCAAACTAAAAAGTGATAAATTGTATTTGAGGTTTGAGGGTTTCTCACATTTGAATGACACAACATAATTCTGCCATCACGTGTTCAGAAAAGAAAAAAAAAACGCGACTCTTTAAAAAAAAATTGGAAAAACTCAGCGGTTCAAAAAAAAAAAAAAAAAATCAAAAGTTTTGGTGTCGTTAACAGATATTTAAATTTACTAAATCAACAGCTAAACAATGTCTGTATTCACTGCCACCACAACTGCTCCTGTCAATATTGCTGTATGTCATTTGTACAATTTTGCTCTACTTTTCACTGAATAACTTTTACTAACTACTGGAATCCTTAATATAGACTCTAAAATATTGGGGGAAAAGAGATAAAACTTTAAACTTACCAACAAATTCATCAATATCTGTTACTTTATCACAAGATGATTTAAGAACATTGACATCTGTTGCTACTGCTGAATCTTTTGAAAAAGATCAACTTTGGTTAAATGGTAAAGAAGAATCATTAGCTAGTGAAAGAACCCAAATGTGTTTAAAAGATTTACGTCAATTAAGAAAAAATTTAGAAGCTTCAAATGATGAATTACCAAAGATCTCTGATTGGAAGTTACACATTGTTTCAGAAAACAACTTCCCAACTGCTGCTGGGTTAGCTTCTTCAGCTGCTGGTTTCTCTGCTTTAGTTGTTGCTATTGCTAAATTATATCAATTACCAGATTCAACATCAGAAATTTCAAAAATCGCAAGAAAAGGTTCAGGTTCAGCTTGTAGATCATTATTTGGTGGCTTTGTTGCTTGGGAAATGGGTGAAGAATCCGATGGTTCAGATTCAAAAGCAGTTGAAGTTGCCCCATTAAGTCACTGGCCAGATATGAAAGCTGTCATCTTAGTTGTAAGTGCTGATAAAAAAGATACTCCATCAACAAGTGGTATGCAAACAACTGTACATACTTCAGATTTATTCCAATGGAGAATTAAAGAAGTTGTCCCAAAGAAATTTGAAGAAATGAAAAAATCAATCTTAGATAAAGATTTCCCATTATTTGCTGAATTAACAATGAAAGATTCAAATTCTTTCCATGCCACTTGTTTAGATTCATATCCACCAATCTTTTATTTGAATGATATATCCAAAAAGATTATTAAATTAGTTCATGCTATTAATGAATTCTACAAAGAAACAATTGCTGCTTATACATTTGATGCTGGTCCAAATGCTGTGATTTATTATCAAGAAAAAGATGAAGCTAAATTATTCTCTTTTATTTACAAATTATTCAATAAAGTTCAAGGCTGGGAATCAAAATATTCAACTGAAGAATTATCTAAATTTGATGCCGAATTTGAATCAATAAAATCAACTATTGATTTTGCTTTAGATGAAGAATTATATAAAGGTGTTTCAAGAGTAATCTTAACAAAGATTGGTGATGGTCCTCAAGATACAACTGATTCTTTAGTTGATGCTCAAGGGAATCCTAAAAACTTGATTTAAATATCTATCTTACTTCATCTGTAAAAAATTTCCTTCCTGCTTAATAAAATCTTCAATTTCTTTTAAATAAAAAAGATCCTTGCATAGTTGCTTAAATTCTAAGTTTTTATTTTCAATTGTAGAAAATAGTAAATTCTTTAAAGACTACAGAATCAATGAATAATTAAAAACAGGAAATAAAATACTCTTAAAAAGATAATTATACATAAAGAAATAAGATCTAATAATGTCATCTCATTCAATTTTTTTCTTTTGGAATTGTCAATTCACTTGTTGTAGTCACACATCTTTATCTTTAACTTTTTAGATCTGAGTTCTTTAGTTAAACCTTTCTATTAGTAAAAAGGGAAGACTTTCACTTGTATAATTTTAATCATTGAAAACAACGAAGCCAGCGAGTTTTGAAAATTGTAATTCCATAGTAACCATTCCTCCCTAATATAAACAAAAAAAAAGTTTAAAGTGAATAATAATATATTAAAACAAGATAATAAAAAGCACAAAAGACGCACACCTAATTGTGGGAAATAAAAGTACGAAATCAATGAAATTTTAAAATATAAACAATTATTGGGCAAAAAAAAGAAAATGCTAACAGGCACATACACACTAAACTTTATTCCATCTCCAGATTCTAGCTTTACAGTCACCACTACCAGTAGCAAACATACCAGCACCTAAGATAGCTTTCTTGGCAACAGAGACGCTAATAACAGAGTTTCTGTGACCTTGTAACATTAATAAGGCATCACCAGTTTTCTTTTCCCAGAAAATAACACCACGATCTTTTGAACCTGATAAGATATATTGACTATCTGGAGAAGAACAAACCGATAGAACAAAATCTTTATGACCAACGTATGTAACTTCACAAGCAGTGACATTCTTAGAGTTGTTGTTAACAGAACTACCACTACTTTCCAATTGTTTTAATGACCATAGTTTAACAGTTCTATCTAATGAACCTGAAGCAACTTCAGTACCATCTGATGTGAAAGCAACTGAATAAACTGAATCTTTGTGACCAGTACCAGCTTCATTTTCAGAATCTAATCTTTCAACTAAAAAGCCGGTAGAAGCATCCCAGACTCTAACAGTTCTATCTAATGAACCGGCAGCGATTAAGCTACCATCTGGTGAAACAGCAACAGTAGTAACACCATCTTCAATAGACAGAGTCAATGAACATTGTCCACTAGCTAAATCCCAGATTCTAACTGTACGATCACCTGAACCAGAAACTAATCTATCACCACTTGGGAAGAAATCTAAAGAATAAATATCTTGTTCATGACCTCTCAAATATTTGGTAATTCTTCTAGTTGATAAATCCCAGATTCTAATAACTTGATCTTCAGCACCAGTAGCTAAATACTTACCATCTGGAGAGAAACAAACAGATCTAATGTATAAATCAACACCAACAGCACCACCATTTTCAGAGTTTGGACTATCATCAACTAATCTAGCGACTAATTCACCAGTGTCGACAGCGAAAACTTGTGTAATTTTGTTACAACCAGTAGCTAAGAATCTACCATCACTTGAAAAGTTAACACAACAAACAACTGATGAATGATCTAAAGAATGAACTAATTCAACATCAATAGTTTTTGGTAAAGCTGGATTATATAAGATGTAGTATTCTGGATGTAATTTCTTATATTGTGGTTGGACTAATGATGAATCTAAATCACGTAAAAAAGGAGGAATTTGTTTTGTATGTGAAGCTCTTTGATCAACTAGAACTAAATAACCATTATCATGAGTTGAAGGAGTAGTGGCAACAGATGTAGCAGCAACAGCAGCATTTGGTTGAACTGGAGTTGAACTAGATGAAGCTTGAGTTGGGGCAGCTTGAGCTGGAGTAGCAGCAGGAGCTGAAGTTTGAGTAGCTGGGGCAGTAGTTTGAGCTGGAATTGGAGTTTGTTGGGCTTGAGCTGGTTGTTGTTGAGCAACAGGAGGTGAATGGGTTGGCTGTGATGGAGTTTGTGCCATTGAGGCAGGTTCAACTTTTGGGTGGTTTGGAGAAGCTTGAGGAACACCTGGTAATGGTTGTTGTTGTTGTTGTTGTTGAGTAGGGACTGGTAATTGATGTTGAACAGGTGGTAATTGTGATGGTTGTTGAGATGGTGTTATTTGACCAGGGCCTTGAGCATAATTAAAACCTGCTGGTTTTGGTAAACTGTTTGACCCATTTACTAATGGATGTTGTTGTTGTTGTTGCTGTTGCTGTTGTTGTTGTTGTTGTTGTTGTTGTTGTTCATAAGCTGCTAATCTTCTATCTTTTAATTCATTTTCGGTTTTTAATCTAGCAATCTGGTCTTCATAAGTTTCCTTGATCTTTCTATGAGACATTTCTAATTCATACACAGTGTTTCTGATTTGTTGTAATTCAGTTAATTGTTGATTGAATTTAATATCATATTCGTTTTTATGGAACCTGTAATTTGAGGCTTCATTACTGACATTTTCAAACTCTTCTTTAATGGCCTCTAAAAGTTCATTTAGACGAACACCACCATGGACAGGTCTTTGGTTGTATGACATTTCTTACAAGACAGTCCTTGATAATTTTTGAGAGTAGTAATCTTTTGTTCTTATTTATCAGGAACCTTAGTTTTTGAAGTTTTTTAAACTGCTTTTTTTTTGTCCAATTAGAAAAAAATTTGTTCAGGAAAAACCGAGGGTGATTTTTTGTTAATTCCGAGAAATATTATAGTCACGTGTTTTGTTTTTCCATTTAGGTAATTACTATTTTGGGACTTAAATAAAAAGTAAACAAAAAAAAAAAACATCAAAAAAATCTTGATCCAAGTAAACAAACAATAAACAAAAAGAAACAAAACAAAGGCATATACCTATTATTTTTAGGAATCAACCTAGTTTTGTTCTACAGAAATGCCACCAAAGAGAAGAGCTACAACTAGAGGTGCTAAAAAGGCGCAACAAGAAACTGAAGTAGTGGTTGAAGAACGTATGTAAACGAATCAATTTTATCTTATAAACAAATTTACTAACAAACATTAAAATCTAATTAGCTTCTGCAAAGAGACCAATTCGTAAAGTTAGAAAGAGAAAAAATATTACACCTCAAACTACTCCTACACCTTCACCTCCTGGCTCACCAGCACATGATGAAGGCGATGAGGATTCAGGTAAATCAGATGCAGAATTAATTGATAAAGAAGAAGTTAAAGCTGAAATAGCATCAAATAAATCAACAAAGGAAAAAGAGGACGAACAAGAAAAAGAAGAGGAACCTGAAATTGAAGATAAACATTCAAGTCTGGTCATTGAGAAATTATCACCACAAACTGCAAATACCAACTCTAAGAACGAAGTTCCAGTCTCAACAATCCCAACATCACCAGTTAGAAGAATAAGTTCAATAAATTCAAGAATTCCATCACCAGTAAAACGTCTTTCAAGTGTACCACCATCAAAAGTTAGTACGGCTTCAATAACATCAACTTCATCAGCTAAACGTTTTGATAATAAAAAGATTGAATCAAACATTAATCAAGCATTTTTAAGTAAAAATGTTGTTAAATTATCATCAATAATAGAAGATTTAAAAAGTAATAAAACTGAAATGTTATTTAATGAATATAAAGGAAATGTTGAAACAAGATTTAAAGCTTCAGACGATTTAATTAGTTCATTAACAACTATAAATAATCAATTAACAAATGAAGTTGAAGAATTAAAATCAAAAATACAAGAATTAGAAAATGCTGAAAAGAACCCATCAAATAACTCAAATAATAATAATAATAATGGTAGTTTTGAAGAATTAGAGTATGAAACATCAATAATATTTGATATGTTAGAACAAATGGTTGGATTAAGGATTCATAATGTTGAGGATACACCAGAAGCATTAATATTTGTTTGTTCACAATCAGGTAAAAATGGCATTTTAGATTATAGATTAAGAATTTTTAAAGAAGATCCATCAGAAATTATTTATTCAATTGATAATGATCCAAATTCTGAAACTTTTACAACTTTAAAAAAATATTTACCAGAATATCTATTTGATGATTTAACTTTCCCATTAGACTCTGTTCAACAATTTTATGCCAAAATTTCAAGAGGTTTAAATAAATAAATAATTAATTAATAAACAAAACAAAGATACCCCCTCCCCCCTTATTATTTGAATCTACATGATCTCCAAGAACTAATTTAAAATGTATTATTACTTTATTAATAAATATACCATGCTATTAATTAAATGCAAAAAAATTTTTTTTTTCTTTCTATCTAAAAAAAATCTATTTAAATTCTAATTTACCATCATTATTAATACTAATTCTCTTTAATAAATCTTTCTTTTCATCTTTTGATAATTTCTTTAAAACTTTATATAAACCTTGACCTTTATAACCATCTAAAGTTGGTTTTTGAACTTTTTTATCAGTCTTAATTTTTTTCTTTAATTCGGACTTGGTTTCTTCTTTCTTTTCAACCTTCTTTTCAACAGGTTTTTGATTTTGTTGTTTGTTTTGTTGTTGTTGTTGTTGTTGTTGTTGATTCTTTTTAGGTCTATATAAAGCCTTTTGATATTTTTCATCTTCCGTTATACAAGAAATGTGATTTCTATAATCTGTACCATTAAAAGTTTTAGAACAATCAATACATGTAAAATAAGCACCATAACATCTTTGAGTATGTTGATCAGCTTTCTTCTTTAGCATGGATTCATTACAGACTTCACAACTTAAAGTAACCATTTTTTTTTTTTCTATTTCTTAGTGTATTTATATTCTGGGTAGTTAATATAACCTAATATAAAATCACAAATTTTCAAGGTAAAGTTGAAGAGATGAGTTTGAAAATTTTTATTGTTTAATTTTTTTTTTTTTTTTTTTTTTTTTTTTTTTTTTTTTTTTTTTTTTTTTTTTTTCATTTGAAAGCTGCTTAAAAAAAGATTAACTCCGAAACCGGAATAAAAGGACTAAAAGTTGTTAATTATAAATCAAATAGCAAATAAAAACCTAATCTTTATATTGTACTACAATTAGAGTTAACAACAAAAGAGTTTAAAATATAAGTATAAAATTAAATTCAAATTAAGTGTAATTATAAGATATGAAAAAAATATAATAGAAAGAAAGAAAATAAGAATCTGAAGAAAAATCAGAATTTCATCAATAAATCATTAGATATTTATTATAATAAAGAAGAAAGGTAAAAAGAATTGAAACATGATATATATGTTATAACAATTAATAATAATAATAATTAATAGTAATAAAAAAAAAAAGCTAAGCGGGAAAGACACTTTTACTTTAATAAATGAGATGATTATTTTACAATTATTCTTATTTTGTTTTTCTAATTTTAATTTTTTGATCTTCCTTTAGAACCCTATGATATATGTATGTATGATATATTAATTCATATTTCTTTTTTTTTTTGTGGTAATTATTAATTAATTAAAAGTCAAAAAAGAAGAAACTATTATTTATTATTTTGTATAAAAATCAATATTTATTTTGTAGCATTAAAAATAAAACTTGATATATGGAAAATGATGAAGATGATGAAAAAAAAAAATAATAATACTAATTAATAATTTGAGAAATGAATTATTCTTGATAAATTATGGAAAGAAACGTTAATAAATTGGAAATCAAAGAAGAAGTAAAAAAGAAAAAAAAAATTTTGGGGTAAAATACTAAAATTAAAAGCAAACCTTAATAACCTGAACATTGACCTGGATATTGTCTTTCAGTTAATGGGAATGGGAATAAACCATAATATTGTAATCTTTGAAAATCCCATTCAAGTGTTGATTCAGTTTTCCAATTCCAAAAGACCCAACCACCTCTCATTTCAAAAGCATCTAATTGAGCTTCAATATATTTTCTATAATTATCAATTTTTGTTTGATCAAAACTTGAAAAATTTTGAGAATTTTCACAAGAACCATGATAAACAGTATTATCATTAGGATTAGAAGTAAAAGTTTGATCATATCTTGCACCTCTATTAACACCATTTAACCAACGAGGACAATCAGTTAAAGCAGCTGACCATTCACCACAAACAGTCCAATGATATTCAGCTTTAGCACTTGAACCCCAATCACAAGCAACACTAATATGTTCATCAATATCTCTATTTAATTCACCAGTTGAAAAGACTTGATAATGATGATGATCAATTGTAACGAAATAATAATCTGGTAAATTAAAATAATTATTAAAATAACCTGATGCTTCAAAAGCATCATGAAATATAATATCAAAAGAAGTTGAATAATTTCTTAATTGATAATAAGCATCTGAATAAAATTCTAATAAAGTATTTAAATCAAGAGAAGGACCTAAAGGTTCATTAACAACTTCGAAACCAATAATAACATCATCATAATAAGAATTAGCATATTTTTCAAAAATAATATTTAAAACATCTAAAGTTTCAACAGTATTATTATCATTTTGAAATTCTAAAGAATCTCTTAAACCTGAATTATCAAAACCATTTTGAGAACCTGGAGCACCATGTAAATCAATCCAAGCAGTTAAATTATATTTTTTTAATAATTCTAAAGTTTGATCTAAATATTTAATTTGACCTTGAACATAAGGATCTTTTTCTCTTGATTTAAAAGCCCAATAACCAATTGGAATTCTAACGAAATTTAAACCAAAATTTTTAATATCTGAAATATCATCTTCAGTAATCCAAGAAGACCAATGAGCTTCTAATCTTGAAAGACAAGTTTCTTTACCTAAAGTTTCACAATAATGATATTCATCAATAGGGATTTTAGATTCATCATCACCAAATGCTTCAAATAGAGAAGGAGTGATATAAGGTTCTAAGACAAACCAACCACCTAAATTAACACCTCTAATGATACCATCAGTATCATAATCATATGATCTTTTGTAAATTTGTTGACCACCAATTGAAGGGATAGGACCAGCTAATACTGAATTAATTGAGATTATAGATGAAAGAATGTAAGAAGATAGTTTCATTATTTGTATTCTATTCTATTCTATTTTATTTTATTCTATTCTATTATCTTTGATTATTCTATCTATTACTAATATCTTTTTTTTTTTTTGGGGGGAGGAAGGAGAATTCTTTTAAGATTTAATATGATCTGTATATATATAAATATTAAAATAAAGTTTTAGTTAGCGCTTTAAAGATGAAAGTGTGGAAACAATAAGTTGTTAACACAGAGAAATATAACGAAAGAGTTAAACAATAAATATTAAAGAGAGAAATAAAAAAAATTATTAAGGGGTAAAAGTGAAAAGTGAAAACTGGGCTTTTGTTTAAATTTATATAAATATAATTAATAATATAAATTTTATTTAAAATTTTAAGGTACAAATTTTTTAGGATTAAATTTAAAATTTTAAGGGGGACATTTTTTTTTGTTCGTATAAAAATCAAATGGCCTTCTCTGAAATTTTAAGATTTTTTTTTCATTTTTTCATTTTTCTTTTGGATCAAGAGATAATGAATGATCTTTAGGACAGAGTACATCGATGAATATTAGTTGATGATATTTGTAGTTAAGTTGTTTATGTTTTATGTCTTTTGTCCATGTAAAAAAAATAATTTGGGTGTTGTTAATAATTAATTGTTACTTTAGTAGTTGAAGTGAAATTTTTAATTTTTTTGTATGAGTTTTGAAGGAGTAAATTTCATTTGATCTATCTATCTATCTATATAAGACTTGTGGTGGACATCGTATAGGTGACCAGGAACAGGAACACCAGTGAAGCAGAGCCCAAGTAGTTAGCTATCTGAAACCCATCCATAAACTCTTTTCTTATTATTTATACCTCTTACTTTACTTGAACAACAACATTTTAACTCTGTTGTTAATTGTGATTTGTCACATAGTGGTTAAATAAAATAAAATAAAATAAAAAAAAAAAAAAAAAAAGAAAAGAATAAACTTTCTCACGTGTTATAAGATAGATATAAATAACCATTAACCATAATAATAGTAAATTGTCTATTGATTAGATCATGAACTACAAATGTAGTCAAAAAGTAGAAATTAGCCAATAACCAGCCCATCCATCATCAATGGCTTCAGGGTTGGGAGTTGCTACTGGTGATCTTTATTAACGCCACCATGAGTTTCTCTTTTGTCTTTATTCTATTTTTGTTCCTTTGTTTATGCTTTTGTCTTTATTAGGAAATTTAATTAACTGCATATTCGTTAGGAATTTTTTTTTTTTTTTTTTTTTTTTTTTTTTTTTTTTTTTTTTTTTTTTTTTTTTTTTTTTTTTTTTTTTTTTTTTTTTTTTACTATAGAGATCAACTTCAAAAACTTTTACAATTCAATCTAATACTGTTATCTCCTCTCTCTTCCAATTCACTCAATCATTTCATTTCATTTCATTTTATTTCACTTGTTTTATTTAGTTAATTAATTAGCATTATAAAATGTCTAAAATTTATCATTTTAATTATTTTTTTGATCCTTAACCTGAAACCTGAAACGATAAAAATTAATTAGTAAAAAAAGCAAAAGCTTGAAGTTTTTTATTTTAATCTAATTGGATCATTTCAATATTATTTTCAAACTTTTCTTGTCTATGTTTCTCCAATAACATTTCATTAAAAGTATAGGTATAGTCACTTAATTATTTGGATTTTAAAAGAAACTAGAATCTCAATAATTATATTTTTACTCATCTTACAACTTACAACATAAACTTATAATTTCTTTTATCTGATCATTTATTTTGGCAGAATCTTTTTGAAAGAAAAAAAAAAAAAAAAAAACCAGAAAAAATTTTTTTTATTACGTAAGAAATTACAAATCAACTGTCAGAAGAAAAAAAAAATCATAAAAAAATCATCGTTGAAATTTTTTGAAAAACAGGGGCCAATAAAAAACTTTAAAAACACCTGTCAATATTTTTTTTTTTTTAGAATTTAATTTAATTTAATTCAATTTTAAAATTCTTTAATTGTTAATAATTGACAATCAATAATAAAATATAAATTAGAAAATGGAACAAATCGATCTTAACACCTATGGAAAAGAAATCCAAAAAGCTTATGATAAAATCGTTAGAGGTGAACCTGAATATTCTTGGGTAATTTATGGTCCTGATTCATCAAAATCTTATAAAATTGATGAAACTGGTTCAAATTTTGATGAATTTTTACAATCTTTTGATGATTCTAAAATTCAATTCGGTTTAGCAAGAGTTAATCCTCCAGGATCTGATGTTTTTAAAAATTTATTAATTGGTTGGTGTCCAGATTCTGCTCCTTTAAAATCAAGATCTTCTTTTGCTCAAAATTCTGCTGAAGTTGCAAAATTATTAAAAGGTTATCATATTCAAGTAACTGCAAGAGATTCTGATGATCTAGATAAAGCAGAATTATTGAAAAGAGTAAGTGATGCAGCTGGTGCTCGTTATTCAATTCAATATAATAGATCTAATGCTCCAGCTCCAACTTTTTCAAATAGACCAATCCCTTCTTCAAAACCAATTGCTCCAAAACCTTCTATTGTTACTCCAATTAAACCAATTGTTCCAAAACCTACATTTACTAAACAAAATCCAAGTTCAATTGTTAAAAAATCTGAAGATGATGAATGGGATGAACCAGAAATTCAAGAAAGAGATTTTAATAAAAATCCATTAAAACCAAATAATTCATCTTGGAAACCAATTGGTAAAGTTGATTTAAAAAAAGTAATTAAAGAAGAAATTGAAAGACCTGATCCAAGATTAGAAATTCAACAATTAAAAGAAAAGGATAGATTAAAAAAGGATCAAGAAATTAATGATTTATTAAAAACAAAATCTGCTACTTTTACTTCAAAAGTTCCAATACCAAATCCAATTACAAATAATGAAAATAAAGATAAATTAGTTGGTGGTATATCAAAATCTTTTGGTTCTTCAAATGGTTTAACTCCTGCTCAAATTTGGGCTGCTAAAAAGAGAGCTCAACAAGGTGGTGATTCAACTCCTACTCCTACTTCAAATCCAAATCCAGTTCCTATTAATTCACAACTTCAACAAGATGATGTTGATGTTGAAGAAGATAAAGTTAATGTTAATGAATTAAAAAATAGATTTAAAAAATTAGAAACTGAAGCTGAAGAAGAAGAAGAAGAAACATCATATAAAGCTTTACCTCCAAGAAGACAAGCTACTCCTGAACTTGAAGAAGAAGAAGAAGAAAAAGCCATTCCACCTCCACCACCAAGAAGACAAGCTACTCCTGAACTTGAAGAAGAAGAAGAAGAAGAAGAAAAAGAAGAAGAAGAAAAAGAAGAAGAAGAAGTAGAATATATCCCACCACCTCCACCAAGAAGACAAGCTATCCCAGAACCTGAACAAGAAGAAGAAGAAGAAGAAGAAGAAGAAGAAGAAGAAGAAGAAGAAGAAGAAGAACAAGGTGTTCCACCTCCACCACCTAGAAGACAAGTCACTCCTGAACCTGAACCTGAAGCTGAAGGTGCTGTAGCTGTTGCTGAATATGACTATGATGCTGCTGAAGATAATGAGTTAACTTTGAAGGAAGGTGATAAGATTGTCAATATTGAATTTGTTGATGAAGATTGGTGGTTAGGTGAAGTAAATGGTGAAAAAGGTTTATTCCCAGCTAACTATGTTTCATTACAAGAATAAATTCTTTAAAAAAAAACCATCTCTTATATTTTTGTACCTATAGACCAATATCTCTTTATTGAAAAAAAATAAATTTATATGATAAAAAAAAAATTAAATTAAATTGTTCAAGTTTGTGTATTACTAGTGTTTATCACTTAAATGATAATTATTTAACAAATATAAATGTTAATATGGTGATTTTTTAAAAGAAATTTACATATAATAAATTATAAATAAATAAAAAAAAAAAATAAAAAAAAAAAATGATATTTGAATTATGATCATTGATGAATACACTTATATCTCTTTGTAATTTAATCGACTAAATTTAAAATGGTAATGTTGATTGTCCTTTACTAATCTTTAATTTTTTAGAATTATTATTACTTGTATTTGAACCTGATGATCTCTTAGGATTGAATGATGATGAAATTTGTCTATTTACAGTATTATTGTTCATACTATTTTGTCTTGATTTATTCTCAAGTAATAGTTCACCATATGATTTATTCTTTGAATTAAAATCTTTCATCTCTCTACTTAAACTTTTTGATCCATTAATTTCTTCCATTAATTTCATTGCATAATGAAAATCATCATGTTCAACACTATTAGTAACATTGCGCTTACCACATCTAAGACATTTTAATGATCCATCTTCATTTACTGAATAACTTTCAATATTTTGAGTTTTATGTTCAGATGCTTTAATTGGTTTGAAATCTTCAATAATTTCGAATTCTTCTTCTTCATCATCATTCTCATCTTTTTTTGGTATGGTTTCTGATATTATTTTAACATTAACATCATCACTTGCAGGCTTTAAATCACCTTCATGTTCAACTACCTCCACGATTTTTTCTTCTTTGACTTCCACCACATCCTTTTCTTTATTTGCTTTATTCATTTGCATAAACTTTAAGATTTTAGCTTCTTTAACATTATTTTTTTCTTGTTTAACAACATTATTTTGTTCATTCATTATATTTTCTTTAAATAAACCATCTAAATTATCAACTTTTTTAACAAAATTCATAATATTATGATCTAAATTAATATCAACATATTCAAAATTTCCTATACTCATATTTAAATTCTTTAATGGATAAACATCTAAATGATCTTTTTCAAGACCTTTTAATAATTCAATACCATTCTTTAATAATGTTGCTTCAAGATCAAATGCAAAATTTTGTTTATTCTCAGTACCTTCACATGAATTTGAATTTGAATCTGAACTTGAAATTTTAACTTTATGTTTTATCATTTCTTCATGAAGATTTAATTGACATTGTCTTGAAATATATTGATATTTTGAATTTCTAATTTGAATAGTTACAGTTTTTGGTTTAATTAATTTTTTACCATTTTCATCATCAATTGCTTCATTCAATCTTTGATTTAAATCAGCTGAAAATACTTTTAACCATTGTGTTGAATCATCAATATTTCTTACATCATCTCTTAAATTCTTATTTGAATTCATTGATTTTAATAAAATTCTTTTAGTTAATGGTTGATTATATTCACCTCTAACTAATTTAAACAATTTTTCACCTAATTTATTATCACCTAATATTTCACTTAATTCTGTTAATGTAAAATTATTCCTTACAAAATCGTTTGAATTTATTTTTGCTTTACCATCTTCTTCATTTTGTTCATTTGCTTTAAGTCCTAACTTAATATTAATAAATTCACCAGTTTTACCACCCATTGACCAAAAATCTGTAAATTCAAAATTCTTTAAAAATTCTTCAATTTTATCATTAAAAATAACTGTTTGATTACTTGGTTTTTTAAATCCACTCGCTAATTTTGCTAATGTTTTAGTTCTTGCAATTCCACCTGATGTTGTATATCCTAATTCATTTAAAATTTGTAATCTAATATCACACATTATCATTGATCCAATTAACATTATTAAATCATCCCAATCTCTTAATATTATTTCTTGTTCCTTTTCAAATCCTATAAATATACCATGATTAATTTTAATATTTTCTAAAATTATTTTTAATTCTTCAGTTGGTAAAGTTGGTAAATCATCATCTTTATTTAATAATTCTAAAATTATAGTTGCCAAATCTGGGAAATATTCAACTAATATTTTATTTATAATTAGTCTACCAAGATCCATAAATGCTTCATCAACACTTGCCTTTTCAACTAAATCACAATTACTCTTAATTAATTTAATAATTTTTCTACTTTCTCTTCTATATGGATCTAAACTAACTTTATAATCTTTTGGATCAGGTGAATAACCATCTCTATACTTCCAAAAATTCTCACCTCTTTTAAAAGAAGCTGTATGACACGTTATTAGATTTGGACATTTTGATTTAGCTGATTGTAACGTATCTAATCTTGATATGCCAAATTCTCTTGCTTTATAATTCACTGCAATAATTGTTGACCATTGGATTGTAACTATTGGATCATCTGGTGACAGTCCTAATCTCAGTTGTTCCACTTGTGCAAAGAAACAATTCATATCAATATGCGATATTATTGATAGTGGCGAATTAAATGAAGTTGATTCATCATTTAAATCTAAAAGATGTTTGACTTTGAATTTCGATCTCTCTGTTGGCTGAACCAGTATCTTGTATGTAACAGGATTATTCTTATTTAGCTCACTCATCAGCTATCAAATAGAGACACAGTTAATGTTGTATTCTTTTCTTTAATTGTTTACTTTTATTGTTATTATTAATTCATTTACCTCATCAATTTTTATTTTGGTGTCTGGTGTTCGGAGTTATACTTTTAATACAAATTTAATTTAATTAAAGCAAAATTTTAACATCAACAAATGAAATTCTAAACTCTTTATATATTATCAACTAATGAGTGATTAGTCAAAGTAAATGAATAACAACAAAAAAGAAATAAAATAAAAAACTATTGGTAAAAAATAAAAAAAAAGAATTGTGAATGCAAAAAATTAAGAAGAGAGTGAGGGAGTGTGTCATCAAATATCAAAATTTGAGTAGATACTAGCACTTAATTCATTTAATTCATTCAAATCAGACATATCTTTAATAAATGCTTCATTTTCAAATCTAAAAGAGTTAATAATTTTAATGATTTGAATTGTAATAATAGCTAACTTATATTTTTTATCATGATCAATAAATTTTTCAATATTTTCAATAATATCTGAACCAATTTCATCATCATGATTTTGTTTTGATTTTGTATTATTAGCTAATTGAATCTTTAATTGATAGAATAAAGTTGATAAATTTTTTTCAATTAATCTATTAAAAACAATTTTAACACTATTACTATTTAAATATTTTTTTGTTTCATCAATTAAAATTTCCATAACTTCAAAATTATAATTTAAATTAAAATTATTCTTTATTATTAAATCATAATTCTCTGGTAATAAAATTGTATCTAATTTAATCTTAATATCATTTATTAATAAGTTTAATAAATCTGAATATAATTCATCAATACTAATTTCATCTTTTGGATTAATATTATTAAATTTATTTAAAACCTTATCAGTGATTAATTCATCAACATCTTTGAAAGTTTCATTCATGAACCACCAGTTAAGACTTAGATAAGCTTGTTCGTTTGACCAATCATCTTGAGAAGCTGAAGAGGCTAATAAATTATCATTTAATTTATTTTGAATTATATCATCAAAATATTCTCTTCTTGCTAAAATATTTAATTGTAACCTAATAAATATTATTAAAATTGAATCGGAATAAATCAATGATAAAAATTGTGATATTGATTTATATTTTAAATCATTCCAAAGTTCAGATTTTGATTTATTTAGTAAAGAAGATTGAATTTCCAAATTAGTCGAATTTGCATTTGTTATCGAAATACTAATATCAGTATTTGAAGAAGAAGAAGATTTTCTTTTGGATTGTAAAGTTTTTGTGATTTCATTGACTTCATTGTCCTTAAGAATCTTGTTGTTAAGCATTGGAATCATTGAGCAAAGTGTCAACAAACAATCCTTTTGAGTTAATTCGAATTTCTTCTTAATCTTTAATTGTAAGAGGTATTCATCACGCTTTGTTTTGAAAGTCATGAATTTTGAGTATATATATGAGGAGATGTACGCTAGTGAGAGAAGCGCAGTGGATATAAATAATCTCTTTTTGTTTCTTCTAATGAAAGATATGATTGACATGATTTGATAAGTTTTAAATTTAGGGAATTAGAAATTAAGAAAAGAATTTATGGAGTTGATTATTTTTGTTGTTGATTTTTTTTTTTTTTATTGATGGATTACATAAGCTGTTTTTTTTTTTTGATGATGATGAATTTTACTTAAAATTCTTTTATAACTTTTCTACAAATTAATTAAAGATTTTAAGATGAGAGTGAGACCAGTGGTTGGTACTAATATATCATATCCTCAATATATTCTGAGGAACACGAGTGACCCTGTTTCCTGTGTTAAAATAGTGCAGTTTGAAATTGAGGGGTCTCAAAGACCTTTTTTATTAGCTGGTAGTAAATCAGGTAAATTAATACTTTGGAATTTAACTAATAGAAGAGTAGTGAAAGAGATTGATGCTCATACAGATTCAATAATTACAATAGAACAAATCAGACATGATCAGAGAAATGTTGTTCTAAGCCATTCAAGAGATAATTCATTAAAATTTTGGCAAATTAATTTTGATAATGAATCATTAAGATCAAAAGGTTTAGAAAAAGTTATTAAATATTTAGATGAAATGCCAATTAATTCACTTAATTTTAATAATTTTGCAATAAGTGATAATAAATATTTAATTTGTTCAAATACAATGAATTCAAATAACTTTGATATTTATGATATTTCATTTATTTATAATAAAATTGATAATTCGAATTTAAATTTAAAAAGATTAATTAAAGATGTTAATATATTTCAATTATGTAAAGATCAAGAAAATATTATTAATATAAAGAATCAAAATAAAGTTCAAGAGAGAAAAGATTTTGGTATAATAATGAAACTTTTATGGCCAAAACGTGATATTATTTATATTGGTTTTGAAAATGGATTTATTATAAAATTAATAATTAAAATAGAGAAACATCAAAAAGAAAATAATAATGAGTATCAAGTATTATTAAAAATTGAAAGAATAATTGAATTTCATCATCCAAATCCTATACTTGGGATTTTTTATGATAAATATAATGGTACCCTATTTTCAAGTTCAATTACTTCAAAACTATTATTAAGTTGTGATGAACAAGGTGAGATTTTTGATGATGATGATGATAATGATGATAATGATGATGATAATGATGATGATGATGATGATGATGAATACCCCAAAGTTGATAATGATGATTTTGATTTTGAACATTCTTCTAAAATATGTACTTATGATGACATACCAGATGGTAAAATTATAAAATTATCAAAAGAATTTAATAAAATTTCAAATATTGAAAGAGTTAATAATTTATTAGCTATTTCAACATGGAATGGTGATTTATGTTTTTATGATATAAAAGAAGAAGTTGACTATATGATTAATTCATGTAATGTTCAATTAACTTTAAATTCAACATTTAAAAAATTAAAACCTAAGATCAGTTCATCATTAAGCGTTTTTGGTAATATTAATGGAAATGAAGATGGAAACAAGAAAGAAATCAATAAAGTGAGTTCAATATCTGGATTAAATTTAGATTATGATGAGATTAATGATAAACGTAATGATAAATTAAGTAATAAAATAGGTTTAAAAAGAGATTATAGATTAGGTACAAAGGATCTTTTAGCAGTTGGATATACTGATGGTACAATAAGTATCTATTAGGTATGGTATAATATTAATTAAACAAAAAGTATATATTAGTATCTTTATATATTTTTTTTTATTTCCTTTTGGAATATATCAATATAGTATAATTTTGTTTATGTTATAAATCAAATTTTCCTCATAGTATAAACCCCCTCCCCTGATCGTCAACAATAATAATCATTAAATTTTATTTTATTTTCTTTTCTTTTATTTTATTTTCTTTTTGTTTCATTCATCATCTTTATATAAATGATCACTTAAATATTTATTCATTTTAAACATTGAAAATGATTTCTTTCCAAAGACATTAAACATTTTATCATCACAAAGAATTTCTCTTTTATCATTTGGATTTTGTAAATTATTTTCTTTAATATAATCCCAAAGTTTTTGAACAACTTTAGTTCTTGGTAATTTTGTTTCATTTAAGAATTTAGATAATTTTGGACTTAAATTAATTTCTTTATTTGCTAATGAATTATTTGATGTTGAATTTGTTGTTAATGATTTTGATTTTTTTTTAGATTTTTTAATATTACCATAATCATCATTATTATTTATATTCGAACTTAAACTATTATTAACAACTTTTCTCTTTGTTTTCATATTACCATTTTCTGCATCTTGTAATTTTCTAGCCAATATTTGATCAGATCTTTCTAATTCTAATTTTTTTTTTTTATCAAGTTCATCTTGTAAATTATGATATCTCTTTAAAATTAAATCATTTATTTCATCCTTTTGATTCAATTCTTCAAAATTAACTAAGAATAATGATTGTAATGCATTTCTTATTCTTTTTACTGATACTTTTTCATAATCTGATACACTTAAAATTGCCTTTAAATATTTTGTTTTTTAGGTTGTTAGTAAATAAAATTTCATTATTGATAAATATATAATATGCCTTTTACAAAAAAAAATTCTAATAATTCCAGTATAACTCAATTTATAAGCATTATGTATTAACTTACATCTATCATGGGTAGATATGTATCTTTATCAAAACCAGAAGTCATCTCTTAAAAACTATTGAATTAGTTTAAACACTTTTTTTAAAACGTAATAAAATATCAAATAAAATTAAAATAGTTCTTTTTGCGATTATTCTATTCTATTTCTTTTTTTCTTATTTTTGAAATTTTTAAACAATCAGTTAAATTTATGCAATGTCTGGATGTTTTGTAAAGTCACGTGATTTAATGCGATATAAAATAAAACTAAAAGAGTTTACATTTATATTTTAATTTTAGTTTTCAATTAAATACTCGAAAAAGGAGGATAATTTTTATTACTGTTTATGAATTTTAAATCAAATTATAAATAAATTTAGTATTTAATAATAATAATAATAATTTTTTTTTTAAAGATAAAGATGCAAATCCAATTAATATTGAAGAAATTATTATTCCAAAATAATAAGAATATTATTTATTATATTAATAATTTAGCTGTTGAAAATATTAGAAGTTGGCAACAACTACCATATTGAGATAGTTTTATGTTTGTGTGGTGATGGGGATGATGCGCTTATGATCAAAAAAAATAAAAGAAGGTGTAATTAGATTTAATCAAAGTTGAACTGATCTTTATTTAATTTATGGTAAATTACTATAAAATCATAAATAATAAGTTTGTTTGTTTGTTTGTATTTTAATTAAAATAATAAGTAGTACTTAAATCTGGAAACCTGGACACCACAAATGGATCACGTGAAAATTCTAACAGATAAGAAAATTCGGCGTAAATTACCGCTTTTAGAAATTATGCGTAAAAAAAAAAAAAAGAAATTTGGCTCCTGAAAAAAATTAAAAAATTTTAATTAAAAAATTAAATTAAAAAATTAAAAAATTATTAAAAAAACTTAAATTAAATTAAGAAAAAAAAAAAAAAAAAAAAAAAAGTGTTAATATTTAAAGACATTTTTCTTTTAAAAGTTCTTGGGTCAATCTCATTTCAGTTTCAAAACATACCTATCTGATCTGTATTGTTAACACAACACAACACAACACAACACAACATTCATAATCTTTTTGGGTAACTTTAAGAGAAATTCCGGTGTTTAAAATAAAAAAATAAAAAAAAAAAGAAATTTGCTTCTTTTATTAAAAAAGCCCAAAATATAAATATATTTCACTTTAAAAAAAAAAGAATTCAAATAATCAAATTAAAAAAGTAGAAAAACTTTAAAGGGTTTAAGTTCTCAGTTTTCTAGTAATCTAATCCATTGAACCCTTATTCTTTCTTTTTGTTTGTTTGTTTGTTTGTTTGTTTGTAATAAAGCTTACTCTTGTCATCATTTATCTCATTATATATAAATAATAAGCTTTTTATTTAAGGTACCACACTAATTTTAAAAAACATCAACAATAAATTTTAAATCTTAAATCTTAAATATTGGAAAAAAAAAAAAAAGAAAAAAAAAAATCCTTCATTTTGCATTAACTAATTAATTAAAAACTAATATTACAATACAATTCATTAAACATATAAAATATTTCAAAAATTAATAATGACTATCTCACTATTAAAACCATTAATTGCATTATTAAAATTCTTTAGAATACGATCAAGTTTTAGTGCAATAATAGCTTTATTCATAATTATTCAATTAAATTTATTCTTAAATACAAATAATTCTAAAATTAAAAATGGGAAACAATTATTCGTTATTGATAAACCATCATCATTAATTTCAAGTTCTTATGAAAATTTATTATTAAAATATAAAAATTTCCCAAATTTACCTTATAGTGAAAAATGTAATAATTATTTTAATGAAGTTTATGAATCAAATATAAATTGGGATTCTGATCATGATATAACTGGTTATGTTGATGCTATTATGGATGATAAAAATGGTTTTATAAAATCTCAAATGTTACAATATTTTGAAATTCATTATCCTGATATTGATAAAAATGATTTTAATACTTTAAATAAATTAGTTGATGAATTAAATTTAGAAAAATATTTTGAATTAAAATATAAAGAAACTGTTGAACATATGGTTCAAATTGAAAGAGAAGCTATTGATTATGCAACTCATTTAAGAATTTATGGTGCTTGTTATTTAGATCAATTTGGTGAATTAAATCAAAATTCTGAATCTGATATTCATTGTAATGATATTGAATTAAGATTATTCCCTTGGTTATCAAGAAGATTACCAGTTTATAAAAGATGGGATGGTGAAATAGTTAGAGGTTTACCAATAATGTCAAATTATATAACTTATGAAGAAGAAGAAGAAGATAATAATGATGTTGAAGATGAAGAATATTTAGAATTTTCAAAAAAATTTAAACATTTTAATATTTTTAAATCTTCTGCTTCTTATTCAACTTCTTCAACAACTCAATCAAATTGTTATATGAAAATTTTAAGAGATTCTTTAAATGGTAAAGGTATTGCTGTTTCTGCAAGTACTAAATTTTATGATCAAACTGCTGGTTTATTAGGTCTTTTAAGAATTTTACAAAATCAATTACCAATTCAAATTATTCATAATGGTGATCTTAATGAAGAATCACAAAAAAAATTAATTAAAATTGCAAGAACTGAAAATTTTAATTATAATTTAGTTAATAAAACTATTTTAGAAAATTATTTTAATACAACTTTTGATTTAAATTTAAATAAAATGAAAAAAAATATTTTACCAAAACAAGAATTATGGTTTGTTGATGTATCAGGTTCAATTGCTTCAAGTCATAAACATAGATTTAAAGATTATGCAAATAAATTATTAGCTTATTTCTTTTCTTCATTTGAAGATTTAATTTTAATTGATACTGATACAATTTTAATGGTTAATCCAATTAATATTTTAAAATTATCAAATTATAAAAAATTTAATGCTTATTTTTTTAAAGATAGAGAATTATTTTATCAAGCTACTCATAGAGATAGAGAATTTTTTGCAAAATTATTTCCTTCTTCAATTGATACAACAATGTTTGATATTCCTGAAGTTACTGATAAAACTCTTAAAACAAGATTTATGGAAGGTCATTTCCAACATTATATGGAATCAGGTGTTGTTGCAGTTAATAAAAAGAGACATTATTTAGGTGTTATTGCAACTATTCAATTAAATATTTGGAAAATTAGTGCTTCAAGAGTTTGGGGTGATAAAGAATTATTTTTTTTAGGTATGTCAACTGCAGGTGATGAAAATTATTATATGAATGCTTTACCAGCTGGTGCAATTGGTATTATAACTCCTCAAAATGAAAGAATGCCTGAACAACCTGATGATGATCCAAGAAGAGATAAACTCATTGGAAAAGAAGTATTTTCAACTCATCCTGCTCATATTTCAGATTTTGATAATAAAACTTTATTATGGTTTAATGGTGGATTTGAATATTGTAAAAAGAATACAGCAAATTATGATTTTCAACATACAAAAAGATTAAAAAAATTTTTTAAATCTGTTGAAGAAGTTGAACAATTATATAAATCACCAATTAAAATTGAAGCAGTTATTATTCCAAAACATGGTGAATATTATAAACCTAATAATAAAGGTGAAAATGATAGAGGTTGGGCTCAAGATCCAACTTGTGAAAGATTTATGTATTCAGCTTATGATAAAGTTGCTGGTGAAGATTTAGCTGAAACAAATGGTAAATTAATTGAATTTAATCAAACAATGACTAATTTATTTGATGTTTATGGTGTTATTTGGACTAAACCTGAAGATTGTTTTGTATTAAAATAATACTTTTTTAATTTTAATTTTTTCTTTTTTTCTTTTTTTGCTTATTTATTCATTTTGCTCAATTTGATAACTTCTTCTTATACTTTTTTGTTTTTTTTAATAATTGATTTTTAATGTTTTTTATTTTTCTGTTTTTATTTGATATTTTTACTTTTGTTGTGTGTTCTTTTTTTTTGCTTTTTGTCTGTTTTTCATCTCTTTTTCTCTATTTTTTTTTAAATTAACTATATCTTAATACGATATTATATTTGAAAGAGAATTAAAGATTCATTTATTTATATTTTATACGTTATAAAATTAATACTTAATACTTAATACTTAATATTTAATACATCATTTATTTATACTAAAAACTTAACGTATTAATTACATTCTACAATATACAAGAAAGATAAATAAACAAAATGTTATTTCTATACTTTAATTATTATTACTATTGCAGAAAAATAAATAAAACAAAACTATAAATGAATAAATAAATAAGTAAATAAATAAATAAAATCTCTTTCTTTTTGATTTGACTGTCTTCTTCTTTAGCATAAAAATCATTTATTCTATATAAAATTACCAAGTCTCTTGTAAATATCTTCCGCTATTCTCCAATTCTAATAAATATTGTTTTGATTCATCAACGGTTAAACCTTTAGTAACTTGTAAAATACTTTCAAAAGTCATTCTAACTTGTTTTGGCATTTTACCTGATGAACCACAAACATAAATAACTGCATTTTCTTTAGTTAATAAATCAACAATAAATTGTCCTTCTAAATATAATCTATCTTGAACATAACCTTCAGATTCTCTTGAAAATGAAGTAAATAATGTTAATTTATCATATTTAACTAATTCAAACCATTCTTCACCATATAAAAAATCTTTATCATGATATCTATTACCAAAAAATAAAATTGATTTTGTCTTATCAACATTAAACATATCAATTCTATTATAAATTAATGATCTCATTGGTGCAATACCTGTACCTGGAGCAATCATTATAATTGGAATTGAAGGATCTCTTGGGAATTTTGTTTTATTATTATGAATTTTAAAAACAATTTCATCACCAATATTTAAAGTTTTTAACCATGATGTACAAAGACCTTTTCTAATTCTACTCAACATTGTTTTATATTCAACAATTGCAATTGTTAAATCAACAATATTTGAGTTTGGATTTGAACTTATTGAAAATAATCTTGGTTTTATAATTGGGAATAAATCAAATATATAATCAATTGGAATTTTAACTGAAAAGAATTCTAATATTGTTTCTAAAATTGATCTTCTTGGTCTATTTGCATAATTATATAATTCTTCAGGATCTTTAAATGATGAAAACTCTTTTAATTTATCACGTTCTCTTTCATCACTTGCAAAATGCCAAATTTGTCCAAAAAATGATCTTCTTGGAATAGCTCTTATATCTAAATGATGCATAAACAATGATCTAAGAGTTGGATTCTTGATTAGACCACCATCAATATGTGGTAATACACCATCAATTGTGACTCTACGATCAGCTATATCTGACCAACCTTGTGATTGAATTAGTGCTTCAACTTCTCTAGCATCATTTGTTGGATAAAGAGAAACAGTATCACCAGGGAAATAATTTAGAATTGGATCTTCAGTTTCTATTGAAATATGACGAACATCTTGAAAATGATCTTGTGATGTAATTCTTTTATTTTGAATTAATTTACCAGTATATAAAATTTCTTGATTTGAAGGTGAATTTAAACTATCAATCGAAGTATTTGATGAAACTGTTGTTAATTTAGTAGCTAGTGGAATAATATTATTATCATTTAATGATGTTAAATTTCCAGATAATGAACCAGAGTTTGTTGGTAATATATTTGGTCTTGATAAAGCAATTTTTTTAGCTAATAAATCAGTTTTTCTTTTTGGTTTTTTCAAATCTAATATAACTTTATTTTTTGGGGGTAATAATTGATCTTCAGAAATTTCTTGTAAATCAATTGGTAAAGGTAATAATCTATTTAAATTTGATATTAAAACATTTTGAAATTCCATATAAAATGCATCAGAACCTTGGGAACTTTGTTCATCAGATTCAGCTCTTTTTGAAAATTCTATAGCACCTAATTGAATCATTCTATTATGTAATTTTTTAATTGCCCAATTATATTTTGGATAAGAAGAATCACCAAGACCAAAAGTTGTAAAATATAAATGATTTAATAAATTATTGGGTAGTTTTTTTTTTAACATAAATTTCCAAAATTTTCTTGAATTTGTTGGAAATTCACCTTGGCCAGTTGTTGAACAAATTATGATTAATAATCTTATACTTAACAAATTCTTTAAATTAAATTCATCCATTGATGATAACGTTACTTTAAAATGTAATAATTCTAATCTTCTTGCAAGTGTTTCAGCATAATCTTGAGCATTACCAGTTTCTGAACCGTATAATATAGCTATTGATCTATCCATTTTTTATTTGTATATGTATATTGTAATGAATGTTTATGTGATATTAATTATGATTTTATTTGTTTTAGTTTGATATAATGCAAGATATATTGGTCTGGTATCTAGTAATTGACGATGGCAAATTGCAATGACACAATTTAAATTCTGAAAAGCAAAAAAGAATGATTATTGGAAACAGAAAGATTGGTAGGAGAAAAGATGCAAATGACTTATGAAGTTAACAATAATAAAAAGATAATGTTAGTTTTTGGTAGGAATTATCTTAATACTTATGTGTAATCAAAAGGCTTTAATGATGATGAGATGTTAGATAAATGAAAAAGCGACAAGAAATGGAGCTAAAAAAGTAGGAATGAGAACAAAACACAACGAAGAACAAAAAGGTGAGCAATGTGATAAAATTACAAAAGAAAATAAAATTAGAATTCCTACTTTTTATAACTGTTTTTTTCTGATTATTTAAATTTGCTTCTTTATTGGTTAAATTTTTGTATTTTTTTAATTTTTTTAAAATCAGAAATTTTTTTTTTTTTTTTTTGAGTTGGAAAAATTAATGTCACGTGATCACTAAGATTTTTTTCAATCTTAGAGGCTAAAGCTTTATTTGATTTGTATAGTTGCATCTATTGTAAGTAGATTATGTTGTTGCTGTTATTGTTGTATTTGTATTGTAGTTTGAACTATTTCCACTGCATCACATAATTAAATGTGTGTTCTTCTAACTCATTTTAAAATAAAACTTATCAATTTTATTTCCCATATAAAAAATACAAAAATACAAAAATACAAAAATACAAATTCATCAATTTAACTTAATTCAATTCAATTAACAAAAATATATTGAACTAAACTCGATATGGGTGCCTGTCTGTCCTGTCTGCGTGGTGATTCTGGTGATGAATATCCTCCACAAGTATGTCTCTTTTGTTTCCCTTTCTTTCTTGCTTCTCAATGTATAGTGATTGATGTTATATCAATCAAGGGTTATTATTACTTGAATTAGAATTGCTTACTAACGACCCATATAGATGACTGAAAATACACCATTGCTAAATGATCAAGACCAGTAAGTTTCTCATATTAACTGTTGGCTAAAGAAATTACATGTACTAATGATGATTTAATGTTTATAGTAATTATGATAAGGATTCTCTACTTAGAAAGAGAGAAGAAGAATTGGATGAAATAGTGAATGAAACAAACGAGTAAGCTAATCTACTTTTTTACAACTATACTAAGACCAAAACTAACACATATTTAGAAACCTAATCGATATAAACACATTCTTTACAACAGATAACAAATTAAGTCTAAAACAGTCAATATCAAAATTAAATGAGTCAATAACAACAGTTTCAAAAGATGCTATAATGCATCAAGATAAACCAAAACCAATTACAAATAGTTTCATAACTACAGAAGAAAGAGATGCAATGAAGGAATTAAATGATGAATTATTTAAAGAGATTGCTGATAGTTGTAAAATTGTTAAAAAGGCTAGTCTAATAGTGGACTTTAAGTAGTAGTCACTAATATAATACAAAAGAACAATTACACTTCATCCTTTTTTTTTCAAACAAAATATTATGTACTTATATGATTGCAATAACTTACATATATCTATATGATGTACATTTATAATTTTAGTATTAAATGATGCTTTTATAAAAGAGCCAAGACAACAGATATTGTAGCACAACAAAAACTATAAATAAGATTCATTGACATACAATCCATTATATACAACAACTGAAGACACTAACCTACAATAAACCTTCACAAAGATAATATAAATAAAATAAATTAAGTGATTACATAATCTTCATTAACAAAATTACATAATCCACTTTAAAAATTTCGTCGAAAAAAAAAAGACACCAAAATCAAATTATAAAGAAAAACATAAACAAAAACAAAAAGAAAACAAATTAATTAAAACTGTCAAAAATGGCTCCAAAGAATAAAAGAAGAAGTTCCAGTATATCAGCACAATCCCCTGATCACAAAAGACAGAAAACTAGTGCGAAATCAGCTGACGACAGCAATAGTATAGATTTTGATTCCAAAAAGGAATTTTTAAATTATTTATTTGAATCAATTAAAAATTTAAAAGTTAATAAAGTTAAAATTAGTTTTGATTTTTTAGAATTACCTGATAAAAAATATTTACCAGATTATTATGATATTATTCAAAAACCAATTTGTATTAATGACATAGAGAAGAGATTAAATAAATATCTTGAAGAAGAAGAAGAAGGATTAGATTTATTAATACAAGATTTTAAATTAATGAATGATAATGCACATTTATATAATGATTCAACAAGTTATATTGCAATTAATTCAAATAGGATTTTTGAATTCGTTTGTAAAAGAGTTGATGAATTTTCAAATAAAGGATTTAAAATATTAACAATTAATCAAATGAATGAAATTTTAAATAGAATGATGATTTTAAAAGATGAAAAGACTGATGAAGATATTAGTGGACCATTTTTGATGGAAGTTAGTCGTAAATTATATCCAGATTATTTTAAAACTATTAAACAACCAATGTCATTAAATACTATTAAAAAGAATTTAAATAATCATAAATATGATTTTGATTCATTTTTATTTATTGAACAATTTAATTTAATTTGGGATAATGCACAAATTTATAATCATGAAGATAGTTTAATTTATCAAAGTGCAAAAAAATTAAAAGAAAGATTTGAAGAATTATTAAAAGATTCTAAAAATTTAGTTCCTGATGAAGTTGAAACTAAAATAGAAGATGATGATGATGAAGAAGAGGAAGAGAAGGAAGAAGAACAAGAAAAAGAAGAACAAGAACAAGAAGTACAAGAACAAGAAGAAGAAATAGAAAGAGCAGAAATAGAAGAATCAGTTCATAAGTATCCAAAGAGAAGAAGAAATGAAACTATAACTAATAATAATAAGAATAGTTTACAAGATATAAATAAAATTAAATCAAAACCAATGATTGAAAAATTTTCAATTTCATCATCAAAATCAATTTATAAACAAACAATGAGATCATCATTACAATTACAAATGGCAAATCCAACTTATCAATTACAAGCAAATTGGTTTGAATATGAATTTCCAAATTCAAACAAGAAAGAGAATTATAATTATTTAACTTTAAAAGAAAAGAAGAAAAATTTTTCATTTAACTTAAATCCAAATCAATCATCAGTTTCAATCTGTGCAATTATGAATAAAAAATTAAATAAAATGAAGAATGTTTCAATTCAATTAACAATTAATGGAGAAAATGCAAAACCTGTACCAAGTGTTCAATATTTAGATTATAATGAAGATGGTGAAGAAATTGATGATAATGATGAAGCAGAAGATGAAAGTGATAGTGAAGAAGAAGGTGATGATGATGATGAAAATGGAATAAAGAAAAATAAGGGAATTAAAATGATTACAATGTATGAAATTAAATTACCAATTGGATTAAATAATGTTAAATTTCAAGTTAGTATTAATGATAATAATGAAGATTTAAATGGTAAATCAGATAGTTGTGAAAAATTAAATTTTTGGATTAATGTTTGTTAAAGTTATAGATTATTAAAATATTTTTTAAAGAATTTAATAGTATATAATGTAGAAAATCGATATTGATACAAAGAAAAGTGATTTTTTGATTATTATTATATATATTAGAAGAATCAATCTTCTTCAAACTTTTTTTTTGAATATTATATATATTAGAAGAATCAATCTTCTTTAAAACTTTAAACTCCCTAAATACTAATAAATTAAAACCCTGAAAAGAAAAAAAAAATAAATAAATGAAGTAAAATAAATATGAATGGTATTAGATGCAAATGTTAATGTTAAATACAGTGGTAAAAGATAATCTATAAAATATGAGAAGACTGTTCTTGTTTCTTTTGATGTAATTTTTCTTCAAACTTATTAAATTCAACTTCAGCTAAATTAATAACTTCATCAATACCTTCAATATAATGATTTAACATTGCTTGAATACCAGATTTTAAAGTATCATCACTTAAAGAACAAGAATTACAAGCACCCTGTAATTGAACATAAACTTTTCCATCTTTATATCTTAAAAAAATGATATCACCACCATCATCTTGAATAGCTGGTCTAATTCTTGTATCAATTAATTCTTGGATTTCATCAATAATTTCTTGATCTTCTTCAGAAATATTTTCAATTTTTGAATTAGAATTTTTAGAATTTAATTTAATTTGTTCATAATCAATAATTTGTTTATTATTTAATAAATAATCATTTAAAATTTGTTTAATTGGAGTTTTTAATTGATTCCAATGAACAAATTCATCTTTATTAACAGTTATAAAATTTTCACCAATTAGAATTGAATTAATATCACCATAATTTGAACAAGATGATAAAATTGATTGAATTAAAGGAGATGATTTTTTAATATTTTCAGGATCATTATATTTAATTTGTAAAGATTTAATATTTGAATTTAAATTTGAATTTAAATTTGAATTATTTAATAAAGATCTATCAACTTGAAATTTTAAGGCATTTTCATTTGGAGTTTCTAAAGTTTTTATTGATAGTAATCTTTTGAATGTATTTGAAGCACGTAACAGGTTTCTTGTAGTAGTAAACATTTTGTGTAGTTTTAATGTGGTTGATATGATAAAATATATAAAACAAAGAAATAAAGGATAATTTTATATAAATAATTATGTATCATTTTTTTATAAATTTTGATCATTTATTTTGATTATTTTGAAATTAATTTTATTGGTTGAATTTCTAAAATTCTTGAAATTTAATTGCGAAGTTCGGTTTTGGAATTTTTTTTTTTTTTTTTTTGTTGTTGTTTGAAAATTAGTTTGTCACATGATTAATGTGTCACGTGGTTTTCGTTTGTGAATTAGTTTGTCACGTGATTATAAAGAATACGTCATTTTGATTTAAATAATGAACAAGGACATGTGACTTCTCACGTGATCTATTCGTTTAATTCCATTTAATTCAATTTTACTTATATAGAGACCTATACTTATCAATTCTTTGTGCAAATTTAATATCAATATCACTGAGGCCTTCAACATCATGTGTACTTAGTTCAACCTTAACATTAGTATAGCAGAACTCTATCTTAGGATGATGTCCCCATAGATGTGATCTCATATTGATTTGTGTTAGAAAGGCCCATGTCTCTTCATAGTTCTTGAATTTGAAATGTCTAGTTATTGCTCTATTGTTGTTCACTAATGTCCAATTGGGTATTAATGTCTTTGTACTTTCTAAAATTTCATTCTCTAATAACTTAACTGTTGGTGTCTTAACTATTTTATTAATCATTGTTTGCCTTCTTTACTTTAGCTATGATCTTTACTCTAAAATGATGTCCTAAACTTCCAATCTTTTCTGGTTTATATACGTGATGATAAATTATAATTTCTTTAATACAACCACCAACAACAACTAATATCTATTCTTTACTTCAACTCTTCAATCTCTTTGTAGTTGAATTATATAGAATTTTTTTAAAGGCAGAAGAATCAAAAAAAACTTTAAAAAAAAAAAAAAAAAAAAAAAAAAAAAAAAAAAAAAAAAAAAAAAAAAAAAAAAAACAAAAAAAAAAAAAAAAAAAAAAAAAAAAAAA
>JAJMKZ010000288.1:56512-94782 GCA_030564005.1 Ruyongia tratensis | reverse complement strand
GACAAGATATACCCATTGAACTAAACGAATTGGCTTCAAACTTCAAATCTCATTTATTACAAAATTATAAAGATTTAGATTCAACTTTAATACCTCCTTTAGTCAATATAAATGGTATAAATTATATATATCTTCGTGAAAATGATCTTTATTTATTGATAATCGCTATAAATAATCAAAACTCAATAATGTTATTTGATTATTTATTTAAAATTAAACAAATATTACAAAATTATTTTAAAAATTATTTAATTAATCAAAAATTAAATTATCTTTCAAAAAATTCAATAATTGATAATTTTGTCATAATTTATGAACTATTTGATGAAATGATGGATTTTGGTTTACCACAATTAACTGATTTACCAATTTTAAAAGATGTTATTAAATTAGAAGTTAATGAACCTCAATTTTTAGTTGATGATTCTTCAATTTTATCATCATCTACAAATCCAATTATATCATTAACTTCAAATACTTTAAATAATAACTCAGATTTTAAATCAAAATATAAAAAGGAAAAAAAGAAAAATAAAAAAGATTCAAATCATAAAGTTATTTTAGATCAAAATATTCAAGATTTAATTGTTTCAAATGATATAAATTCAAGTATTATGAGAACAACAACTTCAAATATTAATTGGAGACCAAAAGGTATTTTTTATAAAAAGAATGAAATATTTATTGATATTATTGAAAAAATTGAATTATTAATTGATATTAATCATAAAAATAATTCTCATAAATTAATAATGCATAAAATTAATGGTGAAATTAAAGTAAAATCTTATTTAAGTGGTATACCAATGTGTAAAATTATTTTTAATGATTTATTAAAAGATAAAAAATTTATTAATAATGATGACGATTATTCAATATTTAAATTCCATCAATGTGTTCAATTAACTGATGAAATAAATAAAGATATTAAACCTGATGAAACAACTAATGATACTAATGACAATAACGAAACTAAACCAAAAAATGAAGATGGAGATGGAGATGATAGTGAAGAAGAAAAAGATCAAAACACTAATGAAAATAAAATTAATTTTATACCACCAGATGGATCATTTTTATTATGTCAATATCAAATAAATTTAATTAAATTAATTAATAATAATAAAAATAAAAATTCAAAAAATTCAAATTCAAATTTAATTAATCATCAACAACCAATTATTCAAATTTTAGAAAATTTTATTGAATTAAAACCAAATTTTAAAAATAATTCAATGAAATTAATTTTTAAATTTAAAATTAAAACTCATTTCAAAAATAGGTTAATTTTACATGATTTAAAATTAAATTTACCAATTAATTCACTATCATATTCAAAAGATTTAAGATCAATAACATTAAAAAATGTTGAAGTAACTGATAAATATTTAAATTTGGAAATTAATGATATAATTGACTATTCAAAAACTCCTAAATTTAAAACTGATATTGGTAAAGTTTATTTTGAATTAGATACAAATCATATCATTTGGTATATTGATTCAATCGGTGGTGACAGAGAATTTGAAATGTTTGCACAATTTAATGTTAATTTAGATTCAAAATATAACTTAAAAATTTTAAATAATGAACCCTCAAAATTAACTTCAATGGATCCAGCTCCAAGACCAAAAAATATTCCATTTAATAAATTAAAAAAATTAATTGATGAAGATTTAGAAAATGAAGAAATTATGACTTCAAATTATGGCCATCATAATAGTGAAGATGAAGGTGAACATGATAAAATTTTAAGTGATAAAAGAAATGAAAATTTAATTAAAATTGATTTTAATATTTCAAATTATTCATTATTAAAAATTGAATCATTAAAAATTTTTGAAACAAGAAATGAATTTTTGAATTATCCAACTTTTCCTTGGGTTAAATATAAAACTATTAATGAAGAAAATCAATATTTATTCAGAATATCATAATATTTTTTTTTCTTAATACTTACTTATACAATACAAGTTGAGCCATATATCTTTTTTTTTCTTCTTCTTTTTTTCAATTTCCATAATATAGATTTTTTTTTTTTTGCATTATAGACTTAAAATTCTTTATTAATCTTTGAGATTAAATCTTTTCTTTGTGAAATTAATTCAGTTTCATTTTTAAATTTAATTTCCCAATCATTTTTTAAACAATGATTTGTTTCTAAGATACTTAATCTAATTTTTTCAAATAACTCAAATTTAAATTTTGTTAAATAATTATACCAATTTTTAGAAACATTATTAAACCCAATAATTAAACCTAATAAAACGATTGATAATTGTGAGTAAATTGTATAATCTAAAAATAAAATAAAATAAATTGGTATTATTATTAATGGTAATTGAATACCAAAAAAATTTAATAAAATTAATTTTTCAGATTTTTTTTGTAATGGAATTAAATCTTTATCAATAATTTCTTCCTTCATTCCAAGTATTTTATTTCTTTTAAATAAATTATCATCTAATAAAATTTCTTTATTTTTATCATTATTAATACCAGTAATTGAATCAATTTGTCCATTTATATAACTAAAATTTTTAATTGAATTATAAAAAAATTTAGATTCATCAAACATTTTAATAAAAATTTCATTTAAATAATCATTTTGATAATATAGTTTATACCAAGCTAAATTATTCATTTCAAATTGATTAATATAAGGTTTAAATTGTAATTGAAATTCTTGTTGAGTTAATTCATTCCAATCTTTAATTAATTTATTAATTCTAATATTTTTTTTTTCTAATTCTTCATTTGAAATTTCATTATTTAATTGATTAATTAATTCTTTTGAAATTGATTTATAAATTGATGGAATTAAATTTTTATGATCATTAAATCTAATTAAAGAATTTAAAAAAATTGGTATATTTGATTCATTAAATAAATCTGAATATTTAATTGAATTTGATGGTGATTCAATTAATAAATTTATACCTTCTAAAGATAATTTTGAATTAATTTCAAAATCTTGTGAAATTTCATCATCTTTCTTTGTAATGGTTTTAGGAATTGAATCAATTTGTGTAAAATTTAATTTTGGCCAAATAATTTTATCTTCATTTAAATTATTATTATTATTATTATTATTATTATTATTATTATTAAAAGTAACATAAAAATGGCAATTATCTATATTATTCTCTAAATCTATTTTTTTTTTATTATTAATTTCTAAAATTTCAAATCTATTATTTTTTAAATAAGTTATTGGTAAATCAAATTCATTATCAACAATTGTACTTTTATTTTCATTTCTTATTAATTTTTTAGTGATAGTTGTATCCATTTCATTATTTTTCTTGTCTTCATTATTATCATTATTACTTATGGCTTCTTCATCATTTTCTAGTGATTCAGATTGATTTATATTAACATCACTTGAATATCTAATTAGATTATTTTCTAAATTAGATCTATTCTTAAATCTAATATACCAAGATTGATCAGATGCAAAGGGATTTGATATTATCGTGTTTAATAATGAAGTATCAGGTTGTATTATACCTATTCTAGTGATTGAATTAGGACCAGTGCTTGGATCTATTGAGCTAATTTTTTTTTTTAGCAGTTGAATCTTGTCAAATAATTGATTCTTATCCTTGAACAGTGTCTTTATCCTGTCTAAATCATTGATTTTTGACTCAATTGAGGTGGAATACAGTCTGATAGTGGATACTGTACAGTATCGTGTTGCTATAGTAGTCCTGATAGAAATCATCACACTGAATATATTACAAGACACTAGTCTAAAGTTAAAGGGAAGTGTTGTTGTTGTTGTTGTTGTTGTTTTCCAGAAGAAAAAAAAAATAGGCGAAAAAACTTAATCACGTGATTTTTTGAAGTTTCTTGTTTTTTTTTTTTTTTTAATTTTATTGGTAAATTTTAATTTTAAGGATTTTTGAAGTAAACAGCTATTAAAATATTGAAAAAGACAAGATGAATTATATTAAAAAAGCTATATGGGGTCCAGACCCTAAGGAACAGCATCGTAAGTGCAGAGCTCTCATCCGTAAAAACGTCAGACAGACAGAGAAGAGCATTAGAGAATTGGACCAATTACAAAAGAAGAGTGGATCATTAATAAAACAAGCTGCAAAGAAACAAAATACTAAAGCTGTTAGAACATATGCAAAAGAATTATATGCAATTAAGAAACAACAGGATAGAATGTACAAATCGAAGGCTCAGATCCAAAGTATTGGTATGAAGATTGATGAAAGTTTTACAATGGCTAGTTTACAAAATAAGATGAAGTTAAGTACAGATGTAATGAAGGAAGTTAATTCTTTAGTTAAATTACCAGAATTATCAAATACAATGAGAGAATTAGAATATGAATTGACTAAATCTGGTGTAGCTGAAGAAATGCAAAGTGATATGATTGATTCCTTGGATATGGGAGAAGATGAATTGGAAGATGAAGAGGTTGAAGATGAAGTTAATAAAATTATACAACAATATACTTCAGAAAAATTCAACAAAATCGACCATATACCTGCAAATGCAATTGACCAACCACAAGAAGAAAATGCTGTTGAACTCAATGTGGACCAAGATGACGAAACTGCTCTTAATGAAATGCGCCAACGTTTAAAAGCTCTTCAAAGCTGAATTCTTTCTATTTTTTGCTCTTTTTTATAGAATTTTTTATTTTTGTTTTGTGTTTTTTTATTGATGTATTTTTTTTTTATTTATTTATTTATTTGTTGATTTCCTTCTTTTTAATCTAATTCGCCATCAGAAACTATTCATATATTTCAATTTCAATTTCAATTCCAGTTAATTTCAGTTAATTTCAGTTAATTTCAGTTAATTTCAATTTGAATTAGTCTTTATCCATTAGCTAATGTCAATTCACAACCGCCATGATGAATTTAATCAGATCTTTCACTACAATGGCTACACAATCAATTCATAATCCTTATAATACATATGCAAACCTTGATCTTTCATATATCTTGCCAAATTTAATAGTTACTTCATGTCCAATTCAAGCTGACAAGAATAAATTGAAATTATATTATAGAAATGAAATCAACACTTTAATTGATTATCTTGATAAAGCTCACAAAAGAGAAAATTGGAGATTGTTCAACATCAATTCAGACGATAATGCAGATTATGATGATATAGATGAAGTTGATATAACTAGAGAATTACAATGGCCTGATCATGAAGCTCCTCCGTATGATTTATTAATTGATTGTATTGATAAAATTCATGAATATTTAAATCTAAATTCTGAAAATATTGCTGTTATTCATTGTAGAATGGGTAAAGGAAGATCAGGTACTTTAATTGTTGCTTATTTAATGAAATATTTAAATCTTAATATGAGAGATGCAATGGTTTTATTTACTACAAAGAGAATGTCAAAAGGTTTTGGACCAGGTGTTTCAATTTTATCACAATTAAGATATTTAAATTATTTCCAATTTGATTTAAATAATAAAAATAATCAATATAGAATATTAAAACATCAAACTTCTTCATTAATTAAAAAGATTGAAATATTACAAGTTAAGTTAGTTAATCATAAATACCAATCATCCAAAATTCAAGTAAGGACACAAACTTATGATGAAATTAATAATGAGTTAACAAATTTTATTTCCCTTGAATTAGTTGAAGAATCAACAGATTATTTAATTTATAAATTACCATCAGTAGATTCAACCATTTATTCAAATTGTGATTTTAATATTCATATCACTTGCAGAACAAATTCTAAAATACCTTTATTAAATACAAATCTAATAATTAGTATAGGTTATGTTTGGATTAATTCTCTTTGGGAATCAATAATAAATGATCAAAGCATTGAACCAGATGATACAAAACATTCATTTAAGATTAATTGGAGTGAATTGGATGGTTTTAAAGGAACTTATAAAAGAGGATATGATTTAATCGATTATTTAGAAATTGATTGGAAATTTGTTAATTAACTAATTTCACTATAAAAAAACTCATTTTATTTAACAATTAGCATTTATATTTTAATTCAATTCTACATTACATCAAATTAATAACCTATGTAGTGTAAAATATGAACCAAAACACAATAAAATAACAAGCATTCATTAAAAAACCAAATAAAACAAAACAAAACAAACAAAACAAAACGAAACGAAAAGAAACAAAGTATAATCATAAATATGCAAGATATAAGTGGTGGTGTTAAGAAATTTTAATTTTCTTCATCGTCAAGAAGTTCATCATCACTTTCATCATCTTCTCTTGATCTCTTATTAACATTATAAGAAATACTAGATAAAGAAGAATTTGGATTTGTGGTCACTCCACTAGATAAAGTAGCTGATATTGAAGCATTTATATTACTACTATTCCTTATAGCTAGTTTCTTCAAAGTCAAATCTTCTTTTGAATGTGATAATTCGCCATCTAAACTGATATCACCATCAATATCCTCATCTTCATCTTCATCATCTTCATTTACCCAAGTTTCTGCTTTAGTTAAAGTTTCATCAAAAACTGCAATTATTGAACCAATCATTTCTAATGAATCCATGGCTAATAATAATACTCTTTTATTTGTACTTGATGTAGATGCATCACTTGTTGAAGAATTATTTGACTTCATACTCCAAGTCTTTGGGAAAGTTAAAATTTTATTTCTAACATTTGATCTTTGTGGCTCAGGTAATGAATTTCCTGCATAATTTGAAATTAATGAAATAACTTTCTTTAAAGTACCAATAATTTCAGTCTTTGCATCATCAATATTTGCAATATTTTCATCTTCTTCTACATTGTTATTTATGATTGATGAACTTGATTCAATTTCACTTTCTAAATCTTTTTTATTATTTTCTCTTTCTTGTCTTCCTAAATCTCTTTGTTCTTTAGCTATAGTTAATTGAATTTGTTTAACTTTTTTACTTAAATGTTTATTTGCTAATATTAATAATTTCAAACACATTGTTAATCTCTTTTTAGATTCTGTTGATAAAGAATAAAAATTTGAATAATGGAAATTTAAAACATCATAAATTCTTGGTAAATTAGTACTAACAATACTAGTTGACGATGTAGCAGCTTTTTCACCATTTGGTCCGAATCTTCTTCTTGAAATTCTTTTTAATTCTCTTCTTGATAATTTGACATCATCTGGAAACATCTCATTAGTTCTCAATAATCTCTTTCTTCTTTTCCATTCTGTAGCTTTTTGATCAAGAATATTAACCATTGGTAATGCCATAGATTCCATCATTTCAACACCAATCTTCTTATTCTCTTCATATGTCTTAATAGCAGATGTAACAATAGGATGGGTCTTAACCATATTTAAAATTGACATACTCTCTGTAGAATCATAAAATTTTTCCTCATCTTCATCATTTTCATCCTTAATAATTTCTCTATCCAATGATGAACTTGACCCATTATCGTGTTTTAATTGACCAAGTGCTTGTATAGCTATCTCGTCATCTTTTGTTAATTCACGATGTATCACTGGTGTATTGCTATTTCTATTGGTCTCAAGATTATAATCATTAGTATTAGTATTTGAAGTCATCTCCATATAACTCATCTTCTCTTGTTTCTTTTGTTCCTATGTGAATATCTCGTTGTATCCTTTATTTTAATATGTATTCTGAGCTCTGTAACCTATGTTTACGTTTTGGTTTAACTAAAAAAACCCTTGTTGTGATTGTTATTTGAAATTTTTTGGCTATAGTGTTACTATAATTGGGATCTATAGTACTAATTTGAGTAAAATAACGTGATAATTAACAGAAAGAAAGAAAGAAATGCAAATAGGTTGGTAAGTGAATAGTTTCTCTTTTTGTAGCTCAGTGTAGGATCCTGGCTGAGTTATATAATTACACTTATCCTTAAATTTAAATTTGGTTATCAATAGTTTTTATTCTTAGTTGCCATTTGTTAAATAAAAACATGTGTAAATATTTTTTTGTTCGCTTTTTTTCACATGGAATTATCAGGTGCTCCTGGTGCTGCTGGTGATGTCGGTGATGAGATGGAGTAAGAGTGTTAAACTACTTGGTACTCTATATATAACGTCTATATTCTCTAATTATTTGTAAATTATACACTTAAACAGTTCTTTATAACAATACAACGCTCGATGCAATCAATACAGCTGCCCCCATAATAGACCATGAAACAGATGAATAAGACCCTTCAGATTTAGTGAAATCAAAATCAGAATCATCAGTTTTGCCACCAAAGAATAATAATGATGGGTTCTCTTTATACTTGTTTAATAAATTTGATGAACTAGTACTTTTTGATTTATCTGATGATTTAGTAGTATTAGTTGTTTGGGATGAAGAAGATTTTGAGACAGAACTGACATTATTGGTAGAATTATGATTCTTTTCATCTGACTTTATAAGAAGACCTTTTGGAATGGTATATGGATTACTATGTTTTGAATCATTCTTATTATCTTCTTCTTTAATTGGGATCATTAGGTTTCTATTTTTGATATTTTTTTCAAATTTTGACATATGTCTATCAACTTCATCTTTACTCATATTTGCTTCTACATCTAAATCGGCTTCATTGTTCTTCTTCAGTTCTTCTTCCTCTCTTTCTGCTGAACTAGTAGATGCACCAAATAAATATTTATCTTGATCAAAATATTCAACCTTCTCTTTCACCAACTCACCATACTCATCAACCTTCATATTAGCCTTCTTCTGATCAAACAAAAAAGATATTTTTGATTTACCTAAATCTTTAAATCCATCATCTTCGATTTTTTTATTTGGCGAATCAATAAAGAAATCATCAGGGTCAGTTTCAGAAATTAATTTCTTTGAAGATTGTGATTTTTGTTTAAGCTTTTCGTCTTTCTCAATGGACTCAAATATCTCCTTAGTGGAATATGGGTTGGTCTTTCTTTCTGAGTTAAATTTTTTCTTATTGGAAAGTTCACTTTTAACTTTTGGTACTGTATTTTCTTCTTTATCAGGATTCATCTCTTTATGACGACTTTCAATCAGATTAACGAAATTTTCAGAAATTTGTTTAAACTTCTTAGTAAACCCAGCATTATTCTTATGAAGCTTTTGTTTATGGTCTTTCTTTAAAGTTCCCTCTTCGTTCTCATCGTCATCTTCAACCATTACCCCACTCTTTAAATCATTCAGGTTGCTTGGTCTTCTAACTGGATAATTTAAAGGATGTTGATTTGGTCTCTTCTTCCCACTCTTTTGTTTTAATGATACATCTTTAGGGAAAGACTTTTCATGAAGGTCATATTTTTCCATATCATAATCATCATCTGTAGTTATTTTCACTTCTTCATCTTCACCTTCATTTCCGTTATCTTGAATTTTATTAAATTCATCAAATGGAATATCTGATGTAGAATTTACATCAATACCAGGTAAAGACAAAAATTCTGATAATTCATCAAGATCGTTTGAAGCTTGTGTAGAGTTTGAATTCACACTTGATGTAGAGTTTTGAGAAGTTTCTTTTGAGGTACTAACATCCTCTTTTTCACTCAAGTCATCATCGGCAAGGGTTATATTTTTCCCTGTAATAGCACCTCCCACCTTTAAAAAAGCATCTATTAATTCTTGAATCTTTTCATTTTGAGTAGTGGTTTCTCCCTTCTCTATATCACTGGCCAATTCTTTATTCAAATGTTCAACTGCTTTTTCAATTACAGCAGATTCAGTCTCTTCATGTAGAATTTCACTAGAGGTGGCCGTTGCTGAAATTGTTCTTTCAAGTGTTTGTTCAATTACTTCACTGGAACTGTGTTTATGAGTAATAGTTATGGTTCTAAATTTTCTGGTAGATGTTGGTTGCTCCTCAAAAATAGTAGTATAAACATCAGACGATAAATCTAACTCTTGGATTTCCATGGAACTTGTTGGTATAGAAGTAATCGTTGATTCTTCATTTGAAGTTGTTGTTATGATTGGAATAGATTCTTGTGTAGTGGATTCCAGAATACTTTGTGCTAGTCTTTTTCCAACCTCTTCTTCAACTAATTTTTTGATAACTTCTTCATGATTAACTGAAACAGGAAAAGATGAAATTTGTTGAGATGTTGGTTCTGATTTTGACTCAACTATTTCTTTAGATACTTCTGCTGCGCCATTGTTTTCTCGGTTAACACTTTCAATGGAAGGTTTCATTTCTCTTTGGATAGTTGGAGGATTGTGTGCCAGTAGAGGTTCAGGTGTATGTGTCATTGTAACTGTAACAGTTTGTGGAGGTGGTGGTGTTGAAATGATAGAATCAGGTAATAGAGCAGGAACCTCAGTGATATAAGATGTAACCTTTATTATTTCAGTAATTGTAGGAATGGCTTTGTATTCTATTGAAGTGAGTTCAGTAATCTTAGGTACAGATATATTTATTGATTCAACAATAGAACTCGTAGTGTGTTCAGAATCTAATAATTCGAATGGTATAGGTTCTGGTTCTGGTTGAAGAATTGGTGATAATGTAGGTAGTGGTAATGGGGGAAAGCTGATAGCTGATGATTCTGAAATTGTAGCAGGTGAAGGATTATTTTGAGTTGGATATGAAAAATCAGCTATGTCTGTTAAAGTGTTGCCTGTTTCTCTTGATGTTTCTATTTTACCTTTGATTATCAGTGATGAATCTTTTGAAACCTCTTTCATTACTTCAAGCTCTTCAGGATTATTTAAATTTCCAAAATCGATCTTATTTCTGACATTTAGAGAACCAAGTTCACCAATAAATGATTTAATATTTGAATCAACCTCCTGAGAACTTCCATTTTTATCAGAATACTCTGTTGAATCCATTGGATCATTTAAACTATCAAAAGCTACATTTTCTGAATTCAATTTATCAAAATGTGTTTCAAATGACATGACTATCAGAGATTGAAGTACTACTGCAAAACATAGTTGTGAAAGTTTCATTATTTCAGAGAATATTAACCAGAATTATTCTTGGAGATGATTTTAAATGTCTTTTGGATAAGTGATCAGTGGATAGTATAGTATGGATAGTAATTCTAATGACTAGCAACTTCTAGTTTTTTTGACAAAATTTGCAATCTCAATTCAACAGTTTGGTTTTGTGGAAAAGATTAAAATAAAACTCAAAGTATATCTAACTTTTATTGAAAAACAATAAACATAATAAGTTAACACAAAATCTAAAATAAGATGGTCAAAAGATCACAAAGTTGATAAAAACCTTACATTTGACACAAAAAGGTTTATTGTTTCAAGTATCATTTGAAAGCTAGATTAAGCATTCTAAAAGAAATCAGCAATAATCAATATTCTGATATTCAATCTTCTAATCAAATATAACTGAGCCATATTACTAAGAAATTAGATTTTGATGGTGTTATGATATTGTTATAACTTGGTTTGTTAAATTCGTTCCTTGTTTTGAAGCAAAATCATGAAAAAAAGTATTCACGTGACCAAGTTTAAAATCCATCGTCTTAAATTTAGTCTTTCAGTTAAACTGAAAACTTTTAAGAACAAGTTTGCCATAGAGATATGAACAAATCAGGCATTCACTTCAATAGATGTTTACGTTTATATTCCACTAAAATATCACATCTGCCTACAGTATATGCGTTATCTACACATCTTTCCAGATCTGCTATTGGAGTCATTAGAGTAACAGGTCCAAGTTCAAAGTATGTTTTAACTCAATTAACCAATAAAGCAGTTCCAACTCCAAGAAAGGCTGTTCTACGAAAGTTATATTATCCTAATAGTAAAGAAATGTTAGATGAATCACTTGCAATTTACTTCCCACAACCCCATACATATACTGGTGAAGATCTTGTGGAACTCCATGTCCATGGTGGTATTGCAGTTATACAGGCTGTCATCAAAGCTATTCAAGGTCTTCATAGTTCAGATACTCCTATAAGATATGCAGAAGCTGGTGAATTCTCTAAAAGGGCATTTTATAATGGAAGATTTGATTTGACTGAAATTGAAGGTATAAGAGATTTGATTGATGCAGAAACAGAGAGTCAGAGATCTAGTGTTTTAAACTCAGTTACAGGTAAAAATAAAGAATTATTTAGATCATGGAGAACTAATATTGTTAACTGTGTTGCAAATTTAACAGCAATTATAGATTTCTCAGAAGATGCTGATATTGATGATGTAAATATAATATTTGATGATATAAGTGTTGAGTTAAAACTTCTAAATAAAGAGATTGAACAATTTCTCTCCAAAGTTCAAAAGTCAGACGTATTATTAAGAGGTATAAAGCTAACATTACTTGGTCCTCCAAATGCTGGTAAATCTTCTTTACTAAATAAAATCTCGAATACTGATTCAGCAATCGTCAGTTCAACAGCTGGTACTACAAGAGACGTTCTAAATATACCCATGGACATACAAGGTTACAAAATTGTGATTGGTGATACAGCAGGTATTAGAGATTTAGAAAAAGCTGATCAAATTGAAGCAGAAGGTATAAAAAGAGCAAAAAATGTGTCAAGACAAGGGGATTTAATATTAGTTGTACTAGGGGTGGATAGTATTAATCATATAGATAAAGAACTTAAAGATCATATTAACATATTGAAAGAAAATAAAGAAATAGTCGTGGTACTGAACAAATGTGATATACTAAACGATCAATTATCAGTTGATAAATATGTTACTGATCTTGCAAAAGAATTGTCTGTCTCCAAAGAAACTATTGTTCCAATATCATGCATCAATGAATTCAATTTAGATAATTTAAATGATCTTTTGCTCAAACATTTCAAACATTTGAGTGCTACTGATTCTTCAAGTCCTATTTCAGTTTCAGCAAGAGTTCAAGATATATTAAAGAATGATGTTTTACCATCTTTTGAGGATTTTCAGCACTATAAAGAGAATGATGATATAGTTTTAGCAACAGAATCACTTAACATGGCTATCATGGGAATCGGTAAAATTACAGGTGAAAGTGTTGGTGTTGAAGAAATTTTAGGTGTTGTATTTTCTAATTTTTGTGTGGGCAAATGAGCATTTATTTATAGTATTAATTATAGCTTGGAACTAGAAGAATTTGAATCTAAAGGAATCTTCTCACAGCAGCCATAGTTATTGAAACTATTAAAAGGGTCAACAAAGTTATATTCAACCCTGTCTTATTAGCATCTGATGTTGCTATATCTGTTACATTGTTTACTTCTGTCAAGCTAATATTTACATTTGCCAATTTCTCCAATAAAGTTGAATTGATTTTCATACTGAATCTTGTTGGGTTCATAACAACAATATCAATTGACCCGTCATCTACCTTTTGATATTCATATTCAATATCATCAACTTTCCCATATTCTCTTTTGTACAATGGTCTTATTACACCATCTTCAGATTTATCAACCATTTGAAAATTGAATTGTTTAAGATCCTTTATATCATCTTTGGTTAAGAATGTTTTACTAAATAACTGATCAAACTCTGCAGGTAACCCAGATCCAGGCTCATAATCAGCACCTAATTTAATTCCTTGTCCATTATTTACACTTTTTAGTTTACTCCATTCTTCCCATGCTTTTTCAACTGATGAATTATCATAAATTCCAACAGATTTTAAAATTTCAGTATATAGAGTTTTATAATAATAAACAACCATAAAGGGTATAACAGTATTTATCTTATAATCAGCTCTTTTTAACAATTTTAAAAATTTCATGCTTATCTCACATAATATTGAGTAGACCTCTTTATATAATATTTCAAAAACCATTTTCATGATGATCTTAATTAACAGTTTAATTCTCTTAAGTGTTTCTAAAGGATGTTTGAATAAACTCAAAACTTGTTTTAGCTTTTTAAAAAGAATTTTCTTAATAAACATGATATCTAACTTAATCTTTTCAATGAGATGCATCAACTTTAAACAAAATTTAGCTTCTTTCAACTCTAAAACTTTAATCATCTTTATTAACTTTAGAAGAAACAATTTCTTTTTTATTTTCTTCTTTATTGACTTCAAAATAGACTTTGAAACATCCAATGAGGCAAAAACATTGTTCTCATCTGTCAATTCTGGAAATTCTTCATTTACAAGTAAAAGGAGCTCTGAATCAGGATCATAATATGCAATCTCTAACTCTTCTGTGTTATATTCCTCTTCCTTATAGATAACTTCATCTCCATTTGTTTCCTTTGTAAAGGTGGCAAATTCTTCAGCTGAAAGATTATCAAAATCATCAAGACTAAATATTTCACCGTCCTCAAACAAACTAAGGTCAAAATCCAGGACTTCAATATCTTCAGAGTTATCATATTTTGAGCTATTAATTGCTAATTCGTTATCTAAAAAGTCATCAGTGAAACTCAATTTGGAACTCATTATAACTAAATCATGTATATCCAAATCTGAAATAACATTCAGTAATTTTATTAATTTCATATGACAATTCTCTAACTTGTCTAAATATTGTTCAAGATCTTGATTTAATTCCTCTTCTGTTTGATCATCATCGAAATCAACATCAGGGATAATTATATCTGGTTTCTCAACAACACCAAAAGGGACTTCTAGTGGATCAATATCTGGATGTAAATAAGCTAAAACAGAATCGGTTTTAATGAATTCTAAAACCTGTGAATCAAGGCTATTCCTCTCCTGGCTTGAACATGTAGTGATGAGAAGTGTGAATACAACACTCCAATAGAACCTCTTAATTAACAGTACCATGGTCTGATTGTTGTAATTATATTTACATGATATACAAAAGAAACATAAAAGAAAAAAATATAAACAAACAAAAAAAAATTCATAGCGGCTAAAAAAAACTACGTCACAAACAAAATAAACAAAACATTTATTACTATGAACACGATATGTTATCATTGACAATATTCGTTCATGTTGTCCTATATCATTAATAAATTAACACCATTGGCAATGGCAGTAGCAAGAACAACTGAGAAAACACAATACCAAACAGATTTTGAATCCATTGCTTTCATTAAAGAGTCAGCAGCAGAATTTGGCAGTTCCATTGTGTAATTAGTAACATTACTGATATAAGTAAAATCCACATTTGAAAGTTTGTCTAATGTTCTTGAATCAAAAGATATATTTAATTTTGGTAATTGTAACAGAAATGAATCATTTTTGTTCCCAATAGTTGGTACAAAATCTTCAATCTCTTTTGCCGCAGAAATTTTATCTATTACATCTTCAAAATCTGATCTTTTTACTAACAAATCTTGAGGGAATTCAATATCATAGTTATATTCGTTGGTTTCCAGAATTTCTTCGTCTGTTAAAACGCTTTCAAATATTGTATTAAACTCCTTAGGAATCTTCATGTCAGCTGAGTAACTATAAGTTATATCATCATTGTAAAAACCATCATAAAAACCACTATCAGCATTAAAATTGCTTTCAGAACTATAATATCCATCATAGCCATCATAAAACCCATTCATATCACTCCATTCCCTTTCCCAGTAATTTTTTTCTTCTAAACCATAGTCAATGCCATAATCAATTTTACCACCAATAGAATATAAATCTTTCTTAATACATTGAATAAAGTATATTACAACAGATATTGAAATTTGTTTGATCTTCACAAGTAAAAAGAACTGTTTGTAAATTAACTCAGAGATAAGATATTTTAATTCCCATATTATTTGAATTAATATTTGAATCAAGATTTTAATAAGAATTCTCAATTTCCATAAGACATTCATTGGGAAATTTTTGATGAAATATTTAATTTTCTTGATTACTACAAGAATAATTAACTTAATGATTTGTTTAATCTTTTGAATAGTTGAAATCACTATTAACCAAGGTATTATTGATTTTTTAGTTGCTAATTTTTTTAACTTTATTAATTTGATTAAAGCTTTAGCTTTCTGTTCCTCTTGAACAATTTTCTTTTTGACTTTTCTAATAATACCCTTTGATTCAATAAGCTCATTTAACCTTTCCATTGGTTCTATATCTGATAATTCTTCGTATAACTTTTTATCTAATATTTCATAATCTTGTTCATATGTTTGTAATAATAAATCTAGTTCAGTTTCATCAGCTTCATTGGTGTTAAAAATATTTGAAATATCATCGTCCACCATTCTCTTTACCAATTTCTTGATTTCTTTATCTAAATCAGCATCAATAGAGTGAATGTCTTCACTCTCGTATTCTTCGTCATCATCTTCTTGTTCATCATTATCAATATCATTATCATTATCATTATCATTGGTATCATTCCCATATGCATCTTCTTCTTCATCATCGTCATCTTCTTCATCATCGTCATCTTCTTCTTTGTCCTCGTCTAATTCAATACCATCCTGACCATCTAATTCATCTTCTAGATCTATATTCTCAAGCTCATCATTTACTTCTTTTTCTTCCCCTTCCTTGTCGTCATCTTCTTCATCATTTCTGTCGTCATCATCTTCGTCTTCATCTTCATCTCTATCAAGATCATAGCTAGCTATTTGAATAGATACTTCTGGTAAATCCATAGTATTAACGCAATTATTAGTCAACTTTTTTAATATTTCATCATAATATGTTGGATCATTGTACAATTTATCAGCCATTACTAGTAAATCCTCATTACTAAAGCTAACTAAGACTGTTGCATATGTCAATAACTTTTGATAGACATTCTCTAACTTTCCATTTAACTTATAAACTTCTGCAGTTAATTCTTCTTCAGACATACTTCTTAAATTATCATCATTGTCTAAATCATGTTTTAATTTAGTGAATCTATTTAAAATAGATTTTGATGGGACCAACTTTAAAAAGCTATCATGTGAATCTGAAATATAAGACAATATTGAATCCTTACCAATGAAATCTAAAAGTCCACCAGTAAAATATTCATTTGAATTTGGAATTATATCTATAAAGCTTTGTTCAATAACGTCATCTTCCAGCTCTGGACCAGTAGGTAAAGAATTAACAGTATATAGAAACAACACGACAAATGTGATGATAAAATGCACCTGTTTGTAATACAACATTTTTAATCTTGGTATTGTTGAAGTGGTATTATCAGTGTCATGTTTCAAATTTACTATTATATTTTTGTCCTTATTTTGTAATTAATCTAAACTTTATCTTGTGTTTTTGTGTACACCAAACCTAAAATTTAATATTTAAAATAAACTTAGAAAAAAAATTGTAACAAAATCAAATGTTAAGTACTCAGTACTATTACGATCATAGAATTTTTATTGTTATTACTTTTTAATTGACTTTAGTTTGACAACCAATTCGTTTGAATATTCTTCTAATTCATTAACTAAAACTTCCAATTTATCAGTTTTATTTTCTAGATCTGTTAAATCTTCTAATGAATCAGCAATGTTTTCCTCTAAACCAATAAGCAGTTTAATTGTTAATACCAGTCCTTCTGTAGATCAGTGAAATAAATAACTTACTTAATTTGGTGATTGTAGAAACATTTACAGCTAACTTGTCTTTGATTTCATCTGATTCAAATCTAATAAGATCAAGTGTTGTTGCTGTATTCAATTGTCTCACTGAGTGCAAATGAGTAATAGTAGAGTCTGTATCATTCATGATTGTCTTCTTTACTCCTTCCAAAGAGTCTTTAATCAAGTACTTAGTATGATCTAAAGACATGGTAGCTTGCAATAATAAATTGTCAGTTATTTAGCTTTTTAAAAGAATTTTTTATTTTCGAGATTATCTAAAAAAGTAAACAACAACAAAAAAAGGAAAAACTAACGATTGAATGGTTCTATCAATGTTTTAAAGGATCCAATGGTGTCCTTATGATTGAAAGATTAAATTTAATATCTTTAAAAGTCAAAGAAGTATCAAAACTTGGTAAACATATCAAAAAAAAAAATTACTTAGTAAAATTTACAAAAAAAAATCTTCCCCGCCAGGAGTCGAACCTGGAATCTTCTGGTTTCAGAAGTAACTACTTAAATCGTAGCCAGACGCCGTGACCATTGGGCCACGAGGAACAGATAATAATGAAAAAACTCTTATGCCAAGTATAGTAAGTTAAAACCATACACAAACAGCAAGTCACGTGATTTTATCTTCAATTTATATGCTTTTGTGTCATTGATTATTCTGATTTACTTCTTTATTTGAGTCTAATAGAATGTTTTATAGTAGAGAATGTGTGTATTAGTGATATTAGAGATTGGTTGAGTTATTAATTAATTCTATTAGCTCATTTAGAGTAAAATAACTCATTATTATAGAAGTTTTGACAGTTGATTTGCCTTTAAAGCAGTTTGACTTTGTTGTTTTTAGTCTATCTAAGTCCTAAAGAAACGAATAGATACTGCATCATCTAATCTGTCTAATCTCACACATAGAATTTGGACAGGCTTCTCGTAGTATCAAAACTTGTACCATCAATGACAGGTTGTTCAAAACGATCAATGACTAAAACATTCGTTTATGGGTATTTCTTCCAAATGGCGATTGCAGTTGATAAACCAAATACGCCTGAGCCAACAACGATAATACTTTCCGGGAGATTCTTTGACATTCTTAGTATTCACTATTGAATAATTGTCTTGTGTATAAAGATCATGTTTGTAATTAGTGAATAGGGAGTTCTATAATTTTATAGTAACCTTTTTAAAAATAACATAGGTTTAAATTTTGATTGGGTGTAAGCAAAGATTTTACTAACTGCTTTTGCGCTTTGTAGTTTTGAGTTGATCAATCGTGTCACTTGTTATCGGTTTGGATGCTCTTTATAGTATAGTAGTAGTTGTTCTGGTTCTCTTGTTCATTGGATATAGATATCAATTAAGAATTGAGAAATATATCTGGAAAGAGGTTCAGAGTGCGATTTGATTAGCTACTAACAAATAATTCAAAGCTAACAAAACATAACTTTTATATTCATTAATCTAAATACTAAATACAGAGTGTATAAATCAACATCAAGTTAAGTAATCAACCAGTTTAATCTTTAGTGATTCTCAATTCTTCAATTTTTGGTTTATAAGCAGCATAATTTTTTTCAAAGTCTTCCTTTGAAACACCAGATTGCCATCTTAATGGATAAGCATAATGATCCTCTGGAACAAAAGTATGACCCTTTTGTCTATATACTTGTTCTCTATAAGTACCACCTGGAACAGCATATTCAGTTTGAGCCAAACCTCTCTTTTGTAATTCCGGAATTAATAAATCAATAATATCATTGAAAGAAGTTGGATAAACAGTGTTGGTCATGTTGAAACCATCAGTACCAGAAACTCTGGCAAATTCTTCTAATTGATCAGCAATTTCTGATGGAGAACCAATGAAAGCACCACGAGGAGGAGTTGAAATAATTAAATGTCTAGTAATTGGTTTATCTGGGTTAGCTCTAATGTAACCCTTAATGAATGGAACAGCTTCTGGATAATTTCTTAAATCTTCTTCCATTTCATATTTAGATAAATCTAAACCACGACCACCAATTTGAACTTGAACACCATCATAATCAGTATATTTCTTGAAAGTTTCCCAATTTTCTAAAGCTTCTTCGTGTGTTTTACCTAAAATAATTAAAGCTCTTGTAACAAATTTAATTTTAGATGGATCTCTACCATAAACTTCTTTAGCTAATCTTCTAATATCTCTTGCAATGTCACCAGCTTCTTCAGCTGATTCACCACTTAAGTATATTAATTCAGCATGTTTAGCACCTAATAATTTACCTTTTGGAGAGTTACCAGCTTGAATAATCATTGGCATTCTTTGTGGAGATGGTTCAGTGATTTGAGGACCTGGAACTCTCCAGTGTCTACCTTCAAAGTTAATTTCTCTAATGGCATCAGGATTTGAGAAAATACCTTTTTCTTTATCATAAACAACACCATCATCTCTCCATGAAGATAATAATAATTCATAAATAATTTGTAAATATTCATCAGCTTTTTCATATCTTTCATTTTTATCTGGTAATTTACCATCAGCGGCTAATTGTCTACCAGCACTTGGTAAGAAAGAAGTAACTACATTCCAACCAAATCTACCATTTGTGATATGATCTAAAGTGGCAGCTCTTCTAGCAAAGTGGTAAGGATGTTCAGTTAAAGTTGAGCAAGTGACACCAAATGATAAATTGGTGGTATTAATGGCCATAGCACCAACATAAGCAGTTGGATCATTCTTTGGGAAGTTATCACCAGATTTAGCAGCTTCTTCAAAGTTGTAAGGACCTTTATAACCACCATAGATAGCTAAAGAATCACCAAAGAATAAACCATGTAATTTAGCCTTTTCAGCTTTCTTAGCGAGTTCAACCCAGTATTCAGGTTTGTAGTAATCTCTTGAGTTATCTTCTGGACGTCTCCATTGACCTGGAGCATGTAAAACAGGAGTTAAAGCTTCAAAAAAGTTTAAAATCCAAGGAACTCTTTCTTCTTTGGCTTCAGATGAAGTCTTTTGTTTCTTAGTAGCAGGTTCATCAGACATTATTATAGTTTTATATACGAGAAATTTCTTAACAATAGAAGAATTAACTAACACTCAATAAAAATCTAAATTTGGTTCCACAGTGATAAGAATATAAGAATTGTGTAAATTAACAGATATTTTCTCAATAGCAGATTCTTTTGTTCTTATAGAAAAACTATAGCTCAGCTAAAACTGTGGCGTCCCAGAGTTAGACGGAGTTAGTACACGATTAGGCAATTCCAATGGTTCAATAACAGCTGGTGTGCTTATGGTAAAGAAATGGTGCTAGTATAGAGCAGCGTTACAGTATGAGAGTTAAAGGCTAGCTACATGATTCATATATATGTATATGAACTTATAAAATATGAAATATGATGTTACCTTAAATTTTTAAATAAACGAATTATGCTATATTAATGGGATGCAAAAATTAAAAAGAAAAACCCTCCTTGAAAAACGTCAAATATATGTATATCACTTACAAGTAGATAGCATCTTGGAAATAACGTTCAACAGTTGGTCATTCTCACAAGCAGCAGCTACTCTTTCTTTATCATTAAGTTGCTTATTTACTTGATTTTCACTTTGATGTGATCCTTCTTTAACTAAAATTGTTGCTCTAAATCTTGGAGGTAATGCACGATCTAATCTAACTTTAATACCTAAACCGATTAATGTAGCTAAAGAACAATGTGTAATTGTTGGTGTTATTTTAATCAATATTTCTGCTATTTCATTTCTATTTCCACTATCTGTTACCTTAATATCACTTAAATTTACAACTGCTAATTGACCTAATGTTAAAGGATGCTCTGGATCTGATATATGTGCTATCAAATCATAAATTTCTTGAGAATCAATAGGTTCATTATATTCATCATCATCATCTTCATCGTCAAATTCAGATTCAGAATCATTATCCGATTTCAGACTTGGTGCTTTTACACTTAAACTGTTATTATCAACTGTATTACTAATTAATGAAAGTTTTAATAGATTGGATAATTGTGAGTTTAAACCATCTAAACCTAATTCAACGGTCTTGGTTTCTCTTGTAGGAAGAACTTCTATGATTGTAGGGTTTGCATTAAGAGGATCGGACATATTTATATTTGTTATAAGATGATATAGAGAGCCTTTAAAAGTGTTGCTTTCTTCTATTATCTTTCTATTTTCTTTTGATTTTTTTTATACCAATGGATTTTTTTTTTTTTTTTTGAAGCTCAAATTGGTTTCCTATTCAAGTAATTCCAGATTAGGATAACATAATTTTTTTTTTGATTTTTTTTTGATTTCAACTTGAAAGATGATGGTTTAAGCATGGAAATAGATAAGTTCCATAATTAGATGTCTGTTCCTGTGATCATTGGTATAGGAGGAGCATCCTCAAGTGGAAAAACAGTAAGTTTATCATGGTTTTTATACTGGTCAATGGTTATTACTTCAATTCTTCAATTTACTGACATTTATACAATAGACATTAGCTACATTACTTCGTTCAATACTTCCAGAATCATTATTGTTACATGAAGATGATTTCTATAAAAATGATAAAGATATACCACTTGATCCAAAAACTGGTTTAGCAAATTGGGATCTTCCACAAGCATTAAATTTTGATGCCTTTGAATCTGAATTAAAATATATTAAACAAAATGGGTCATTCTCACCACAAGTTGAATCTTACGAAATTAGATATAATAGTGGTAGCTCAGAAGTTGGTAAAAAATGGATTATCCCACAAGATGTATCTTCAACAATAAAAAAACAACTAGGTGATTTGACAAAACAATTGAATATAAAAATTATTTTTGTTGAAGGTTTTATGTTATATCATGATCCTGAAATAATAAAGTTATTTGATATAAAGGTATTCTTAAGAGCATCATATAAATCATTGAAGGTTAGAAGAGAGAGCAGAAATGGATATCAAACTCAAGAATGTCTTTGGGTTGATCCTCCAAATTATTTTGATGATGTTGTTTATCCTGCTTATTTTGAATCTCATAAACATTTGTTTGAAAATGAAAATGTTGAAAAGGATTTAAATGAAAAGGCAATTAATGATTATGATATAATAAGTTTTAAGAATGAACAAGGTACTGATATTATGGAAGTTTTAAAATGGGCTAGTGAAACGCTTCAAACCGAATTAAAGGGAAAATATGGTAACTAATTATGATAAATAATAAATATACAACATATTAAATTATTTTATAAATTTTACATTAACTAATATACAAATAGATTTATGAAACTTTTTTTCTATTCTTCCAATTAATCAAATATCTTTTATTTATTTCTTTCCCGATTTTTTACTTTTCTTTAATGCTTTCATTTCTTCATCATAGATTTTTGAAGCATCTTCATGTTTTCTCTTAATCTTTTTAGATTTTAAAGCAACAACATTACCATTCTTAGCAGCATTGGCTAATTGTTTTTCATCAACTTCAACATCTTCATCATCAATACCATATTTATCCAAGTTTAATGAATTTATTAATTCTCTTTGTTTTTCTTTTAATGCTTTAACAGCTTCTTTACCTTCTTGGTCTAACTCATCTTCTATACTTTCTTCAACAGCTTCGAATTTTGATGGTAAATCTTCGTTGTCCATTTCAGCAACTGTTTCATCTATTAAAGCTGGCATTGTTTCTTCAATAGATTTACTTAAAAGTTCTCTAAAATGAACATTAATCTTTCTTATAATCTTAGCAAACATGGCAATGGTTTGGTTTGATGGTAAGTTTAATTCTTTTGAAATTTCATCAATACCTTTACGTTGTAAACCAATAGCTAAAAGAATAGCACCTTGAACACTTGATAACTTAACACTGTTTATCTTACCAGCAAAATATAGCATCGATAGAACTGGTAATAAATCAACAATAACATGATAATCTAATAGATTATTAGCATATGATTCTAATCTCTTCAAGTCGAATGGTGTCATCAAGTTATCTAAATCTGCTTTAGCTAATTGTGTAATATCATCTTCTGAAGCAATAGTATTAATATTTTCAATAACATTCAATGATTGAACAGATGTAAATTTCTTAAAATCATAAGATAATAAGTATAAGAATCTCTTATGGAAATCTTTAGAAAATTCAGTCAACCATTTATTTTCTCTACCTTCTAATGGACTCATCATAACACAAGTATGTTCACCAGTTAAATCATTTGCAGTTTGACGTAAGTAAACAGGAACAAATTTATTGTTCTTCCAGAATTTATGTAATGAAGGTGTTAAACCATATGAAACACCTAAATAGTGTAAGAAATGAGGTGGTTTTTCACTTAATTTTAATAATAATGGTGGTAAAGTTTTAGCATCTCTTAATTTAATTTCATCTTTTAACAAGCTACCTTTCTCTATTTCAGCATCTGTGACTCTCTTAACTGAAAAATCTTTTGGTTTAGTATTTTCAGAAATATCAGTAAATTTACCTTCAAAATAATCACGTAATAGTTCTAAAGCTCTTGAACCATAACCCATACCAGCATAGTCTGGATTGGTAGCAATTCTAACAATACGAGCACCACTTAAACCAGCAAATTCTTCATCTTGGAATTGTTGTGAAACTAACCATGGAATTAAATCACCACCAGCTCTTTGACCACGACTTAAACTATTACGAACACTTTCTTTTGAAATTTCACCTTCTAATGCAATTTGAACAACACACAATGGATCAGGGATCTTACCTTCATTCTCATCAATTGGTGGTAATAAAACATATAATTCATGTGCTGGAGCATCACTCATTAATTGTAAATCATTTGGTGAATTTTTATAATGTGATGCAACGTATAAAGCCATCATTTTTTCTAAGAAATTTTCAGAAACTGGATGGTATGAGAATAAAGTATCTCTATTAACAACAAATAAATTACATTGTGATGGATGTGGTGTACCTCTTGAAGCAAATCTGGAATTCTTTGAAATGGTAACATCTAAACATAACAACTTGTTCATCCATTTTTCAACTGGATCACCCGGAGCATATCTGATTGGTTCATCTAAAGTAACTTCACGTAAAGTTCTACCGAGAACTTCTGGTTCACTACCAGATTTGTTATCTCTTGAGACAACAGCTGTTTCATCATTTCTACCATTACCTGAACTTGATTGATCACGTAATTGTTGAATCAATTTTAATGATAACGATCTACCAGTACCTTCATAACCATTAATAGTAGAAGCCATAAAGACTAAGTATGGACCTAATAACTTTTTAACGACTGGAAGAGGAATAGCAGCAGCTTCATCAATGATTACTAATTCAGCTTGACCTAAAACGTGTGAATCAGTTGGTTGAATATATTGAATAGTTTGTCTATGATCTCTTTTGATGTCAACTCTGACGATAGCTTTATTGAATGCTGGATTTGTTGATTGAATAATATCATAATCTAAATGTTCTTGGTAACCTAAAGCATCAAAACCTTTGAAAATGAATTCAAATAAAGTTTTTAAATTTTCTGGTGATGGAGAAGTAACAAATATATTTGAATAACCATGTGATACAGCAGCAGCAATTGAGATACCTAAAGCTGCAGATTTACCTCTACCTCTACCAGCTGTCAAAGCAACAGTAGATCTCAAAGTCTTTTCAGAAATTGCATCAATAAATGTTAAAATAGCTTGAGCTTGATTTACAGTTTTTGATAAACCAACTAAAGCACCAGCTGGTTGGACATCTTCTAAAGATTCTTTTAATTCTTTTAATTCTTGAGCTTTTGGAGATAAATCATCTTCATCTTTTGGAGGTAATGCTTTGATGTGTTTCCCACCTGATAAGGGTAAGACATTTAATTCATCATCAACGACTAAACAATTCTGACATGAACCTAATGATAAAATAAATCTTTCGTTGAAACGAGCAACAACATCATTATGAGCTTCAGTTCTATAACGAGAATGAATATCCATAGTCATTGTGTATAATTGTTTCAAAGAGCTCATAGATTTTAATAGTAAAACAACAATACCACCACCTTCAACAGTTTCAATTGTTCTAGCAAGTAAATTTGGGGTTAAAGCTTCAAAATCTTGTAAGATACACATACCATATGTGTTACCTAAAATTTTTTCAGTTTCTTTATAGTAGACATATCTAATGTTTTGATTTGAAATAAAGGCTTCAAAAGGATCTTGTTCATTAGCTTCTCTAATACCTCTTTTGATATCTTTCTTTATTTTAGTTTCTCTCTTCTTTCTATGAGATGTAAAACCTAAAAGTTTATTTTTATATGCCCATAAAACTGATTTATTCATCTTTAAATCAGCAGACATCATTAAATAATGAAGATTTGGAAGTTGATTACGAGCTTTATCACCAACGATGACGAAAAAACTACGTTGTTTTTCCTGAACACCATTACGGATAAGAGCTGGAATACGTGAATCAATAGCCTTCTTACCCATCTTTTTTCAAATAATTGAATCCGTTCTATATCAAATAAAACAAATTTAAAAAACCACATAAAGCATTAAATTTTTGTTATAAAAATTTTTTTTTAGATTTTATTTCCGAGGGCGATGAGCTGAATTCCGGAAAATATTTCATCGGGTTTAATACGGGTTTAAAAATCGGAGTTAATTATCATTGGCGGTTATAACAATTAAAACAATGGAGAACTCAATAAACAATCACTTGATCGATAAATTATCGATATCAAGCTTAACATGTTCAAAGCTTTATAATATTTAAAATCAAGGTCTGAATTATATACACCTATATGATACTGTAGCAGATAATTGATTACAACTTCATCATTAAAGTACATTCATTCATATTAATTTTGTAACCGCTGATCTTGTTGTTTACTTTGTTTACTCAAAATGAAGATTTTTGTGTCAGCGTCAAATTTGTTTTGATTTCAAACTCTTTTCAAAAAGTAAACAAACTTTTTTTGTTTTTGTGTTCTTTTCTTTACTTTTATATATTCAACTCCAATCTTTCTCTCTTATTTCACTTTTGTGGTTAATATAATTTACATTTCTTACATTCACTCATCAAGTTAGTTTTCCTTTTGTGTTTCACTAAATTGTCTCTGTAAACTTGGTTTCTTTAGATACATCTTTGGTACAATAACGCAATATAACATTAATAATAAAGGGGGTTAGTCAGGGATATAAGTGTACTGTAACTATTGGTTATCTATAAGTAAGTTAGGATACTACAAATTATTAATACTGGTGGTCCAGACCTAGTATAAATAAAAATGTTTTGAAGAATTAAAATCCATTGCTTATTCTTTTGATATCAGAGTACAGACATAATGTTAACACAAAAATTTTAGAAATTAATTTTGAAAAAGAGCACAAGTACAAAACCAAATACAAGTAATGTAAGATGCTTACAGCAGAGGCAGATAAAAACATCAATAAGAAACCAATTAAATTAGAACCAACAACAACAAAAAGACATCGAGTCAATTTTTTTGGTTCAAATGGTAAAAAGAAGATTGCACCAAGATCAAGTCTTCAATTTAAAATTGGCCCTCAATTTACAGCAACACCACGCCTAAATACAATAGTCGATTCATATGGCCAGATAGTGGATCCTATTTTACTACCCAGAATTGATAGAGGTTTTGAACAAATAGATGGGCAGTGGGTTGGATATAAAAGAAATTATTTTACTCTAGTAAGCACATTTACCTTTAAAGATGTCTCCTTTCAAACTTTTGCAAGACAGAATTATTTCTATTGTGATCCAATTACTCAGGAGAGAAAGAAAATATTATACTTTGGTATTCGTTTAAATTCAAAATGCGCTGAAGATAATAGTGGAGTAAGTTTGATTCAACATACAGCAAAACGTGATAGAGGCCCTCAAGAAGCACCAAAAATACAATTCACAGTACCTAGTGAACTACCAAATCATGACATTATTAGAGAATCAGCAAATGTCAGAAATCTAAATAAAATTACAAAGTTAAATACAGTATTCCATTTTGATAGAGATTTACACAGTAAAGATGATTTTGATATTAGTGGTTTAACAGGTTATCCACAAGATAAGATATTTAAAGTTGCTCGTTTTGAAAGAATGCAATTTTCATCATCAATCAACTATAAAAAACCATCATTAAGTAATAAACATTTTAAACTCATTGTTGAATTAGTGGCATTTGTTGAAGATCAGTTAGAGCCTATCTGTGTTGCAGCAACAGAAACACCACCCTTGATAGTTAGAGGAAGATCACCTTCAAACTATCAAGAACTCCAATCACTCCAAAATGTTAATAAAGGGACAAATAATAATCCAAATGAAAAGACTGAAAATGATGTTAGCAATTTGTCAATGTTTGAAGGTATATCAAATATAGATTTAGGACAACATGGTAATATCTCCTTCAAACTTGAAGAAGCAGATATACTCAATATAGACCCAGACTTTATAAAAAAGGTTAGTAATGAATTTCATATGATAGAACAAGAGCTTAATATATCTTCAGGTAAAATAAAAGAGAAGAAGAAAAGAGGTAGAAAACCAAAAGAGAAAAATCTTTTAAAACAAACAGTTGTGAAGAAACTGAAAGCTAAAGTTTCAAAATCAAAAAAATCACTGAAAACAGGTTCAAAAGTTAAACTTGATCCTGATTCCAGCGATATTCAAAGAATTGTTGATGAACTGATAGCTTCTCAACCATCTATAGAGCAACATAGTTCTAATTTCTTTGATAAAAATAATGAAGATTACTTTGGTCAATTAATAATGAAAGCCACCAACTTCAGTGATCCAACAGAAACAATCGGTCTGCCATTAACTTTTAAGGATTCCAATAACTATTTCACTTATCAACAGAATACTGATGGTTTAGGTTTTGATATGTATGAAGATAATATGAGTGAAAAGGATTCGTTGTTTTCAACAGAAAAACATCAAAATAGTAATGTATATAACATGTTTGTGCCATCAACAGCAACAGAATCAATCAATCTTGATAATGAATTTATGTCTTTCAAGAAGACCGCTAGTCATATGAAAAAGGTTGAAACTGCCATTTCTGAATCAAATTACCACTCTGATTCACGTCCTTCAGAAATAATTGGAGGTTTTGAAGATGGACCAAGTTTTATGATTTATTGAATTTCAAATTCACAAAATGCACGTATCTAATTAAAGACTAGTGCTTCATATCTGCATAGAGAACATTAAAATATAATCATTTGATATGAGTACACTAGTTATACCTGTTTAAATAAATATTAAATTTTTTGTAAAAATCAATCACGTGATGTAATTAAAAATTTTAGAGATGAGGTTTTTCTAGAACAGCTACCTATTCTTTTCTATATTTCAACTAGACAACAACTAAGCTTGTGTAATGGAACTAGCAGAGGAAAAAACAGTTGGTACCCAAGATCAAAAATCTAGTACTACAGTTGTAGAAGAAAAAATTGAAGCAGCTCACCAAGAGATACAGAGTCAAGAAAACATTGCCTTAACCTCTGAAGGTACAAATGATCAAGAGGAAATAATAAACATTATTAATAATAGGGATTCAACAGTTACTGATGAGAAGCCTTTAGAAGAAAGAAATCTTGGAGCAAATGAACCAAAAGAAATTTCTATTGGGCCATCAGCAACAGCTGTAGAACCAGATTTTCTTGATCAGCTATTAGAAAAAGAAAGTAAAAAAGGAAACATAGAACAAAAACAAGAAACAAATATAAAAAAACAGTCAAATGATGATTCAGACTTAGATTCAGACTCAGATGGGGATTCAAGCTCAAACTCGGATGATGATTCCAGTTCTAGTGATGAAGACTCAGATGCTGTTGAAGGTGATGATCAAATAGTTGATATTGACGATACAAACAATGAAGAAAAAGATGATTCTCTACCAATACACTCTACTAATGAAGTCATTGACGAACCTGCACAAGATCTACCAGATGATTTCGTTATAACAGAAGATGATCCATTGGAAGAAGTAGGGACTGTATTATCTATTGTTGATAAGAGTGTGATTATTAAAGGGAAACTATCAGGTGAGTTTAGATTTCTAAAAGAAGGTTCAATATTGTGTTTTGAAGATCGTACTCCATTGGGTTATTTATTTGAAGTCTTTGGTCCACTAGCTCAACCATTTTATAGAGTTAAGTTCAATAATCCAGAAACAATAGTGAAATTCAAAGATAGCAAAAACAAAAAGGTTTTATATGTTGTACGAAAATCCCAATTTGATTTCACAGATTCTATCAAATCTATCAAAGGTAGTGATGCAAGTAATTGGCATGACGAAGAAGTTGCAGAAGAAGAACAAGAATTTTCTAATGATGAAGAAGAAATGGAGTTCAAAAGAAAGCTTAAAAATAAAAGAAAATCGAAAACCAATAATGAGAATCAAAATGATGAAGAGAACGAAAACGAAAATAAGAAGAGAAATAGACAGAAAAAGAATCCTCCTCGTATGAATGGTAATAACCAAAATAATAGAAATAACAATCAAAATGAAAGACCTTCACTTTTAGGCTACCAATCAAGAAAAATGCGAGAAAAGAATAGAGAACCAGCACAAAGAAATCAAAGATATAATAATCCACAAGTATCAAACATGACATTTCCTCTTGCTCCTATGCCATTTATGCCGCCTCCTGGGATGCCCATGTTTATGAATAATGGTGGATTCCCAACTCCAATGCCACCTCCAATGCCACCTCCTCAAACACCTCAAGATTGGCAAAATTTTTATGCAATGCAACAAATGATGTGTCAACAAATGTTTGGACCTAACAATAATGGTATGAACTACAATAATGGAGCTAATAATGGTAACAATAATAATAGAAATTTTGGAAATCAATAAATGAACGTTGGTACCTTTTTTAAATTTTATATATATTTCATCAATCATTACGTATTTACCTACAGTATACTTAGTTAAGCTTTCCATTTTCACACTTGCTTAACTCTATCCAAAGATTCTTTGGCTATCTGAAGTGCTTTTGGAGGAAATCCAGATATTCTAGCAGCATCCAAAGCAAATGAGTTCGTAGATATACCATCTTTTAAGTGGTAATTATAAACTAAATTGCCATTTTCTCCAATTTCCATGCTAGCTTGTTTATAAACAACACCTTTCTCTAAATTGTTAAATTTCAATAACTCATGGATTTCATTACCAAAATGAGTTGCAAATAAAGTTCTGCAGTTTTGTTCTTTCATTAGATGATTTAACGTTGCATATGCAATAGAAGCACCTTCTTTTGAACTGGTACCTCTTCCAACCTCATCAAGTATAGCAAGTGATTTAGTTGTAGCATTCTTTAAAATATAACTAGTCTCTAACATTTCAATCATAAAAGTACTCATTTCATTGTATAAGTCATCAGAAGAACCAATACGACTAAAAATATGATCAACCAAACCTATTTTAGCATAATCAGCAGGAACATATGATCCCATGTGTGATAGTATGACAATAAGGGCATTTTGTCTTAAAAAGGTTGATTTACCACCCATATTTGGTCCTGTGATTACCCATTGCTTACTTGTCTCGTCAGATAAATTACAATCATTCTTTCTAAAGGTGTTTAAGTTTCTCTTTAAATTAGATTCCACAACAATATGTCTTCCTCCTATGATTTCTAAATCATTTCCAGTTGTCATTTTTGGACAAACCAAATTATATTCTGAAGCCAGAGTAGCGAAAGAACATAATATATCCAAATTGTCCATATTATGTGCAAGGGAACGTAATAAAGCTGTCTTTAGTTGTACTTCTTCACATAACTTATTTACAATAACTCTTTCTTCAGCAACAATTTTCAATAATAGATCATCAAGCTTATTTGATAAAGGAGGAGACCTGATTTGTTTTTCATATTTAGCTGAATTTATGATATTATTTTCCTGGATCAAATCAGATTGATATATACTTTTCATTGTTTCTTTATATCTTTGTGCAGTCTTAAGCTTCAATTTTATGAGATGGCCTAGTTTAGGATATATCTTGATTTCACATTCTTTAACACCTTCGAAATCTTTTATCTTGGAGCATAGATCGCTCATTTTAGAGAAGTATTTATTGTATTTATCATGATATTTTTGAAGCGTATCTGAAGCTGAAGGTTTAATTTCACTTTTAAAGAACGAAAGTTCTGCTTCATTTTCAAAATCATCTGGATCTTCTATAACATTAGTCATTCCGTCATCTTCTTCGTCAGACTGATATGCTAAATTACTCTTTTCTGCTGATTGATAACCATTTTCTTGAAGTGAAGAAATGATTCTTTCAGCAAGATCAATAGGTGCATTTAATATTTCAGTATAAGGTTTCAAAATCTCTTTGTCTTCAATGTTAAAATCCACTTTCAGCAATAAATCTCTAGCCTCTTTGATTGAATTGATGGAATAAGCTAATTTAAAAAGATTATCTGGATTTCTGTCATTAAGATTAATTTTTTGTATAATTCTAGGAATATCATATGTACCTTTCAATATGGAGATAAAATCCTTTCTTAGATTGCTATCAGAAAGAAATATACTGACAACTTTTTGTCTATGAATAATATCCTTTAAAACTTTGGAAGGAGCAGAAATCCATTGAGATAACAATCTTGAACCAGATATTGTAGTAGTTCTCTTGATGGTACTAAACAATGTTCCAACAGTAGAACCATCTCTAGATCTTTGATGTAATTCCAAAGCACTCAAAGTTCTTGAATCAATTTGTACAAGCTCTTTTTTAACAGTAACTATTGGAAGTTCCAAATTGATATTTGTTTCTATAAGGTGAGTAGAAGCAAATTCCAAAATAGTTTTTAAAGCACCTTTCATTTTTAAAGTCATACTATTCATAGATTCTGTAAATTGAACTTTAGAACAAACAAAGGATGATGCATAAGAAGCAACGCTATTATGTGGAACAGAATGGTAAGATACAAAGTAACTCGATAACTGTTTTATGTTGCTTGCTAGAAAGGATGTTGGATGTGAATTTATAAATTCATGAACTCTTCTAGGAAGTAAGACTTCATTTGGATTGACCCTATGAATAGATGAAATCAATTCAGACAATTCTATTTCTTGAACAAAACTTGTACCAACAGATAAATCACACCATGAAAGGCCAATTCTTGATACTTCTGACAACCTTTGCAAGTTTTCTGGAAATTCAACAGCTAACAAATAGTTATTTGATTCCAAGTTTAGTAATGCATCATCTACCACTGTACCAGGTGTTATAACTCTTGTGATTCTCCTACTAAAAGTAGGATTGCTGATGGGTGATGAATTATCTTTAAATTGAGGACAGATAGCAACTGTGAATCCTAAATCAATCAAACTTTTCAAATAACGAGGAAGATTAGTAGTAGGAAAGCCAGACATGGGAACCATATATCCAGCAATAGATTTTTGAGCTAATCTAAGGTTCAGTAAAGGTGCTACTTTCACAGCATCTTGAAAATATAATTCATAGAACGATCCTACTTGAGTTAATAATACATGTTCCTTATTATCGTCCTTCATCTTCTTTACCTGTCTCAGGACACCAGTTAATTCATTTGCTTCATCTAGATCTGTGCTATAAATTAAAAATGGTTCTTCATTTAACTTTGATTTCTCTTTCTGTTTCTTTGCAGTAATTTCAGTATTTTCAATATTTTCATTCAAAGCTGTATCACCGGTTTTAATAGGTTCATTCTTCTGGTCTATATTCACTTTATTATTCTGAATCAATAAATTGTTGCCAAACTCATTGAAGTTTATTGTCATATTATGAGGAAGTTTTTCATTTGATCTCATTGCTGAAAATGATATGAACTTTGCTTCTGGAAGCTTTTTCGTAGCAATTCCTTGCTTTAAAAAAAGGACTATTGATTGAGACCCTTTCAACCTCATCTATTAGCCTATAAATGTGTGAAAATAAATGTTATTTGCATTGTTTAAATCGATGAAATAATTTTAGTTCTTCTGTTTTTTTTTTTCGTTTGAACGTTATATAAGTTCTGAAAACACGAAAAACATTACAGATTATTAATTTAATAGAATCAAACGATGGTGTGATTGTACTAGGGAAAGTATTAGGGCTTTTTGATAAGAAAGGTTCAAAGATACATTCTTACATTCCAAAATACATTATTTTTTCTTTATAATACAATTATATTAAAACTAAAACAAATATAAATAAAACTAGTTCAAGTATCCTTTACAACCAGGAGCCCCACATAAACATCTAACACGTTCATTATCATTTGTCTCTCTTTCAAATTTATAATCATAAGTCAATTCTTCATTAGCAGCAATATCTCTCAGAGCATATATAACAATTCTCTTCTCACCTTCAACCTTTATAATTTTGGCTGTACAACTAGGTTGACAACAATGGTTAATAAATCTAGCAATACCACCTTTCTTTGTAGCATCAATCACAGTATTTTCATCAACTCTGAATAAATAACTTGAACCAATACCTGATCTCATGTATGCTTTTTCTCTAACATCAGCAACTTGTTGTCTCAAACGTTCACCAACATATTCAATAATCATTTCTCCAGCAGCAATTGGTTCTAAAGCATATAAACCCCAATTATGAATAGCAGATCTAGCAAATGAAACAGGTTTCTTTCTTTTATTTAATTGATTTAATGACAAAATATCATTTTGTGGATTGATATTATTGACTTCAGCAGCAAATCTTCTATTATTTGCACGGTTAACTCTGGAACTTTGAATAGCAGCATCTTGTTCTTCTATATCATTTTGTACAGTAGATAGTGGATCATGAATTCTCTTTTTATGTGGCAAATATTCAACCTTTACTTCATCGCTTATTTTAACATATCCTTGGCTTCTATGACAGCCAGTGTCATTTTCTAAATTGTATGGAATTTGCATGAACTTCTTAAGATAGCTACCAGTAGTTAATGGGCCAACATCAATAAAGTTGTTGTTAAGAGCTTTTTCCTCTTTGGTTCTCCAAGCCAAATAATCGACATCACCTTTGATTTCATTAACTTCATCATCATTAGCTAAAACTTCCTTCAAAAAATCTAAGTCTTCTTGATCTTTAATAATATCTTGAATTCCATCCAAATCATATAATAAATCATCGAATTCTTCATAAACAGGAATTGGAGGCATATCTGTACTTGGTTTATATCTTGAATCTACAGATAAATATTCAAAAGTAGGAACATGAGGAGTTTCTAGTTCTTCAAAGTCTTTAACATCTTCCATTATTTCATCTTCAGATTCTGGAACGATTGGTTTCTCAACAATAGCCTTTTTGAAAGTTTTTGGTTTCTTTACTTGTTTAGCCTTCTTTGGTTTTTCAATCTTTATAATCACTGGTGATTCTTTATCTATATCCATCTTATCACTTCCTTCTGGTGTAGTTGGTAATGATTCCTTGGTATATTTGTTTATATTGTTATCTAATTCATCATCAGAGGAACTGGTTAATACAGCCTCCTTCGAATCTTCAGTTGAAATCTTCAGTTTCTTCTTTGGTGGTTGTAACCTTTCATGATCTTCTATATCAGATATATCATCATTATTCTTCTTGCTTTTCAAAGTTGGTATACTTTCAATTTGAGGAGTAGATACTGAAGATTCTTTAAAATCACTTTCTTCGTCATGTTCATCATTTTCATCATCTTCATCATCGTCATCATCGTCATCGTTATCACTATCTTCTTCATTATAATTAAGGCTATATGACATTGGTAGGATTTTCTTAAGTACATTCCTTTTTGATGCACTTGAGCTCTTATCTGCAGAAGTCTTCTTCTTGAGCATTGGAAATTGTGGGTTTCTTCTTCTATTTAAAGAGAAAACGTCAAATGAGGAATCTTCTTGCGAATCATCAACTTTTTTAGTATAAGAGGAAGAAGTTTCACTTTTAACTGTAATAGCAGAAAATGATGGAGGTTTAATGGCTTGTTTCAAATGGGTATAATTTGATGGATCAAGTGCTTGAAATATTGTTGGTATCATGATTTTTGTCTTTATATCTTGTGTAATGACATTTTCCAGTTCTTTTGTTAATGCCGCAGTTGCTTCATCAATTATTGAAATCTTTTGATCATCAGGTTGTTTTCCAACTGTCAAGTTACCTTTTGAATAAAATTCCATATAGATATGATTTCCATTAAAAAAAGTACCATTTTCACATTTATAAAATTTATCAGCATCAACACCATATTTAAATACAACAAAATAACCAATGTTTTCTTCAATAATTCTTCTCCATTGATAGTTAGAAAATCTATCTTTTAAATCATCCCTAGTTATTTTGTTATCTAAATATTTCTTGGGTATATATACAAATGGTCTTTGATTTATCAATTCTTTGGTATCATTCGAAAGTTTAGAATATATTTCAGGTTGTTTAGTATTATTGATATTGGAAACAATAGTAGTAGTGGTAGTAGTAGTTGAAGCTTTATTTGAGATTGTTGGTATAGCAACAGAAGGTGAAACTGAAGGTGGAGGTGGTAACCCTTTTTGTAATGCAATTGCTGTCAGTAAAGCCTTTGGACCTTTTGGCTTTTGTTGTTCATTTTGTATAGAAGATAGATTATTCTCTTGCGTTAAAAATTTTTCAGCGATTTGTGGTTTTTTATACAGTTGATCTCTCTGTTCAAATGCTAATGTTTTTTGAGCTAATGCAACTTGTCTTAACTTCTTCGCTTTCAAATCATTTAATAATTTATCTTCTTGATTTAATCCAACCTTTATCGTATTTGCTTCAATCTTAGAATTATTCAATTTATCTATAGCTTTCAAAGCAGCTTTATGAGCAGTATGGTATTCACCTTGAAATTGAACTCTTATTAAACCTAATGGTTGTGCAGTTTCTGGATGATTAACATGTTCGAACAATTGTAATGGACGAATATCTTTTAGTTGATTCATTAAATATTGTTCATTAATAACTTTAGCTGTGTATGATACAATAACTTCAGCAGAAGGTGGAGGTCCAACTGAATATTTATCATATTCATACATTATATGAGCTAAACTCTCTATTTTTCTTTTCTTACCTATTAATAAATTTTTAAAACGCCTTGAATGTTGATCCCTTCTAGGATCAAATATTATTAAACCTTCACCATTTTTTCTAATCACTTTATTTTTAAATTTTGAATCTATTTCAGGGTCTTGTAAAACTTGATAAGGTTCAGATCTATTTTCAGATTCTAATTTAGAATTTTCAGAGAGTGTAAATTCACCTTCAATATTGGTGATAATGTTTTGTTCTTTATAAGCAGATATATCATACTTTATCCATTCACCTTTTGGTGTGTTTATTATTTCTTCAGTTGTATACCAATCTTTTCTAATTGGTTTATTTGTAGAGGAAATGTTTGATGGGAATGATTCAGGAAATGGAGATGATGATTTAGTAGGGATATTTGTAGTAGAGAAAGTAGATGATTTTGGAATATAAACTTCAGATTTAACATAATTTGGATCATATGGTAACTTACCACGATAATATTTGCTAAATCCACCAGTTGATTTTGAATTCTTATTAAAAGTTTTATGAATATTTGGTTTTGAAAAATTTTGAATTTGATTTTGTTTTGGTGAAAACCCATTAGAATCATTATAATCATTGGTATTTTGACTGTTATTAACGAAACTATTATTGAAACCATTACTATTGAACCCACTGCTTTTACTATTATTACTATTAAAATGAGGTTTGTTTGAATAATAGTTTGGGGTTTCAGAATTGTTATGGTTATTAAACCCTCTATCTAAAGGTCTAGCATAGTTTTTATTATAACCATCTTTAGCACGATTCTGATTATAGAAACCCATTCAGGAACAGCTCTATTTTATCTAACTTTATATTATTTTTCTATTAAGATGATCAATCAATACCTTTTAAAGCAAAACACGATAATTGGAGAAATGCGCTCTTTGATCAACAGATAAAGCGTTTTGACAATGACACCGCTGTTACTTGATATATTTTGTAGCAGAGAAATGTACCTCCTCAAATCAGTCGTGTAACTTGGTACTTGATCAAATGAAAAATGATAAAGTTATAATATCTTGTGATTATTCTATTGTACTAAAAATTATTGTTTCTGTTTATATTTCTTTTCCTAAAAAAAACAAAAAAAAAAAAAGAGAAGAATTAATCACGTGACTTCCTTAAAGAAAATAACCCTCCTTATAACTAACTACTATAGCCAAACACCTGTGGGTCTAACGCTAACTTCAATATTTTCAATTCTCAACTATAATTTTTACAATAATTCTACAGAAAGATCTCAACAAGATATTTATATCATAAGCATGGTATTAAGAAGACATTTAAATAATACATTTACTAAATAAATGTTGAAAATATATCATAAAAACATAAAAATCATTTTTCCTTCTTTACAAAAATTTAATCACAACTTTAACAAAAGTTTATTAAGAAACTTAGATAAAGAATAATGGGATTAAAGCAAAGACTGAGACACCAGCAATTTGGACAGCAGCGCCAGTATAGGTTGCGACTTCAGCAGTTGTTGATGAGGCAGTGGTTGATGAAGTAGCTTCTGATGATGATGATGATGATTCTTCAGAAGTGGTGGTAGCAGCTGATTCTGATGATGAACCTTCAGTTGAGGCAGCAGCAGATGATGAAGCTTCAGTTGAGGCATCAGCTTCTGATGATGATGATGATTCAGAAGTAGTAGCATCAGCTTCTGATGATGATGATGATTCAGAAGTGGCAGTAGCAGCTTCTGATGATGATGATGATTCAGAAGTGGCAGTAGCAGCTTCTGATGATGATGATGATTCAGAAGTGGCAGTAGCAGCTTCTGATGATGATGATGATTCAGAAGTGGCAGTAGCAGCTTCTGATGATGATGATGATTCAGAAGTGGCAGTAGCAGC
>JAJMKZ010000288.1:0-56412 GCA_030564005.1 Ruyongia tratensis | reverse complement strand
AGTTTCAGTGGTAGCTTCTGATGATGAAGTTGAAGTTTCAGCAGTGGTTTCAGTAGTAGCTTCAGTTGATGAGGTAGTTTCTTCAGCTTCTGATGAAGAAGTTTCAGCAGTAGTTTCAGTTGATGAACTTTCAGAGGTGGCGGTAGCAGCATCAGTTGTTTCAGAGGCAGCGGTAGTGGTTGTGGTACAGTCACCTAAGTATGAACAACCTTGAATATCGTAATCTGCAGTGTAAACGTCGGTTAAAGTAGTTGAACATCTAGAAGTACCAGTTGGTTCAGTTGATAAAGTAGAACAAGCTTCTAAAGCTGAAGTTAAGTATGCAGAGTAGTATTTCCATAAAGTCCAACCACAGTCCATACAAGTAGAATAGTATGTCATGAAATCAGAATCAGATTCACATAAACAAGTGGTATTGTATGGACCAGCATAAGTGTTTGAAGTATTTTCTGAACATTCTTGACCATAGATAATCATTAAACCACAAGCAGCGTGACAAGCAATGGAAGCACAATCATCGGCAGAAGCAGCTAAAGCATAAGCTTCTGGATCTGGGTGAGAAATAGCAACGGCTTCAGCGTAAGCATCAGCGTAAGCAGAAGCAGCAGCTTGAGCATGAGGGTTAGCAATGGCCCATGGTAAAGCTTCAGCTAATGGAGAAGCAGCAGCTAATGAAGTTAAAGCAGATAAAGCAATGATTGAACGAGTGAACATTTTTTTCTTATTATGGGTATATGTAAAAAAAAAAAACAGTATTTGCAACCAAACTGATTAAAAAGATAAATTAAAAAGATAAATTAAAAAGGATATGAAAAAGTATTTATAAGAAATTGATAAAACTGATAGAATAAATTATATAAAAAGATTAAAAGTCAATAGGAAAATACATACATAACTTTAAAAAAAAAATAATTTAATTAACTAAAAAAAAATTCCTAATCAAGACTTTTGAGGGCTGAAAATAATGCCAAAATGACAAAAGTTTAGAGGTGTAACTTATTTACTGGCTTAGATTGTTAATTCATGTAATCAATTACTAGAATAGTAATATTTGGTTATTGAAATGGAAAAGAAGAAAAGAATTAAATTAGAAAATGTAAACATTTTAATCATTAGATATCGGTAATTAGAAAAACTAAACCCCCCCCCCCCCCAATAAAAGCTTTGAAACTTTGAGAACAGACTAATGTTTATTTTTATTTTTATTTTTATTTTGTATTCAGATTTTACAATAATGTGTAAATTTAATAATAATAACAAAATCTAAAGTGCCATAATTAACAATTAATAACGCTTTATAATTTTTAATTAAAATGGATTCACCAAGAAAACTAGAAAGAGATGAGATGGTAATAATAATTGTTGATAATAAAAAATAGTTAATAATTAATACTGTTAATAGACTCATAGAAATAAAATAAAAAAAATGTTCTATAAGAAGCTGAATGAATTAATCTTTTTAATCAGCGATTCAGTTTCTGAACTTTTACTTTTTTTTACTTTTTTTTTGCGCGTTAAAGGTTTGTATTTTTTACAATAAACTACTCTAAATCAATAAAATCATTAAAACTACTGTAGATTTTCTGAATTATTACAACCTTCAAACTTGCAAACTACTCAACTATTATCATTTCATGTTTATAGTGGAAATTTGTATTTGGAAAAGAAAAAAAAAAAAAAAAAAAAAAAAAAAAAAAAAATTTGACTGTAGCCAATAGAAAACTAAAATATGAAAGCCCTGAATTTTATGCTTTTCAACAAATTACCAAAAAGAAAATGCAATAAGCAATAAGGATAAGTCTAAGGTCAAAAAGGGTTTAAAAATTCTTTACTATTGACCTTTTAATTTAATAAATATCGAGATCTTTTCGATAAAGTTATCTGAGTGTTAATGGTAACGATTGATAGATACTAAATAACCTATCAAACATCAGCTGTAAATTAAAGTTAAAGAGTTAAACAAAGAATCAATAAACAAACAATTTTCTTGTAAAATTTAATTTAATTGAATTGGAAAACAGGTCAAAAGTTCAAAACCCAGAATTTTCTAAAGCACAAAGGCTCAATTTTGTTAAGTAACTTAAGATCGATAAAACCGAGTGGGAGCAGGTGCTAACTACAACTACTGCTACAAGTAGTAATGTTCTTTAACTGTTACAACTTAGCTACAACGGTCTACACAGTGAACCAACACAACTTACTCACCAATGCAACACTGTTTTCTAACCCATACTCTCATACAAATTTAAACTTCTCTCAAAGTCAAAAATTCAAAAAAGTGTTAACTAATTTTCTACAGTTTTTTCTTAACAAAAATGAAAATTATCACCAAAAATGGAAAATAAAAAAATATGAACAAATTGTGAAAACTTCTAACAAATATCAGAGTAAATAATTGGGTGTTGTAATTGTAGAACTATTAATGTATGGTTAGCATAGCTTTATTCCTTCTAATTACATCTATATACGCTGTTTTTTTTTGCTCTTCTCTATGATACTATTAAATTATTATAATAAGTAGTAAAGGTCTTCTTCGGTTTTATCGTCAGAATACATTAACATTAAACAACAAAAGAATATTTTAAAAAAAAAACACGTATACTTCATTTGTTTACCTATAAGCTATGGACCAATGATATTTCTCTAAAACATGATTACTAAACTTACCACTTTTGTACACCTTTCACCCCCAATTACACCCTTCATCAAATCTTTTGTTAACAGTCGAATAAAAAATACAATGGGAAAGAAATTTTTAAAATTCAATAATGTATGTTCTATATGTTAATCGATATTTATGATATCGGTTTTAACGAATCAGAGACGATTGCTTTTCTTGTAATCAAGTTTAAAATAGCTACAAATTTGTAATTTTTGAACCCTTTTATTTAGTTAATTTTAACATAAAGTGATAAAGATATAAATTTCTACTTAATTATAAATTAAACCTAATTAAAAACTCTATAACGTAGATATAACATACATTAATTAATTCTTCATCTTCAAACAATTATATATTAAAATATAATCAAAAATAGAAATCATTTATTAAAGATTTTTTAAGATGTTTGAAGAGAAAAGTTACTTGGCTCTTACTGGCTGAATTTTGAGAGTTGCCACATATATTAATTACAGCGATAACTCAATTTTTCAATCATATAGTTTAACCAGTTAACCAGCACTTTAATAAAAATAACACCATTAAACAATAGAGAAGTTACACCGATAATTCACAACATTACAACATCACAACAGCTTTTGTTTATTTGTTTACTTCAAAAAATTATTTGAGCAAGAATTTTAAAGTTTACTACAAAGTATGCTTATTGCTTAACATTTTTTTTAAATGTTAGACCCAACTCTATAACAAAAAAAAGGTTATTTTTTTGAGTTTTTGCATGTATTAAACCTCAAATTAAACTTTTTGTATATTTGTATCTTTGAAAACTTGAATCTTTTAATCTTTTTCAAAGAAAAACAATAATTAATTATTATTATTATTTACGACAAATCAAATTAAATAGTAATAAAACATTATATTTGATTAAAGTGAACAATCCTCATTATGTTCATAAAAACATATAAATGAAATTAAAATAAAGTAGAATAAAATAAAATAAAATGAAATTAAAATAAAATAAAATACTATAAGTACTAATAAGAAAAAAAAAATAATCATTAAAAATAAGTGTCATAAAAAGAACTTTTGGGGTTTTTGGTTTTTTGACTTTTTACTTGAATAAAATTTATTAATGCTTTTCAGGAACTTTATTTTTAATAATTGGTTCATCATCAACTAAAATATTATCAATTAAATCATTACCATTTGTAGCTTCAATAAATTCTTCATCTGATAAATTGGAAGCAGGACCTTTATAAACTTTTCTTTTAAAAGCATAGAAATAAACAACTGATAAAATCCAAATACCACCATTAATAACAACAGCATAATTCATTGTTTGTGGTGTTAATCCATTTTTATCAGCTGGAAACATTGCTAAAATAATAATAAATATTTGAAAGACAACAGCTATCCAACCAACAATTGGTGACCAAAATTTACCAAGGTAAAAATAACCAGGTGTAAATAATTCTTTACCAGATGTTAATCGAAGTACTTGTGGTGTAACCCAAGATGTGTAATTACCAACAACAGTAATTGAGAAAAGAGCATTAGCAGCTGTTGTACCAATTAAACATAATAAACCTAAAATACAAGAAAATATTGCACTTGCAATAACTGCTCTCATTGGAACTTTTAACTTTTTATTAACAACTTTAATAAAATCTGAAAATGGTAAACCTTGATCACGACTAAAAGCCCAAACTTGTCTTGAAACAGCAGTTAAAACTGAAGCTCCCATCAAAAATTGACAAATTGATGTTAATGAACAAAATGCAATAGCCCATTTTTTACCTAAAGCATCATAAAACATTTGAGCCATTGGTTGACCTGAAGCAGTTTCAATAACTGAAGTTAATTCTGGATCAACACAAGCAGCAACAACAATACAGATAAACCAACCAATTAACCAACAAATACCAATAGAACTTAAAATACCAATTGGAACAGTTCTTGAAGGATTTTTAGCTTCTTCAGACATATGAACACAAGAATCAAAAGCACCAATAGTCCAAACTGCAACAAACCAACCATTTAAGAAATAAGTTAATCCACTTGGCCAATCAACAAAACTTGAATTAAAATTACCAAAGATAAATTTACCATCATTAAATTTTGAATTTTGTGCAGTACCAATTGGTAAAGCAATAAAGAATATAATAATTAAACAAACATTTGCAATAATTGAAGTTGTTTGTAATTTTGAAACTGCACTTGAAGAAAAGCAAGTCACTAAAGTTTCTAAAAAGACCAGTGCAACAAATAATCCATATTTAATACCATCAGTAATATTAAAATCACCATCTTTACCAATATAAATAGCAGCTAAAACTTGTAAAGATAAACCATAAGTAATTGAGCAAACACCAGCAGCTAAAGCTAAAGAGTTTGTACAACCAATAACAAAAGAAGCTAAAGTTTGATATTTCTTTGGAGCATAAAAATGAGTCCAATAATATAAACCACCAGAAGTTGGAATAGCACTTGACATTTCAGCCATACCAACACCTACACACATAATGAAAAGTCCAACAACAAACCAACCCCAAACTAAAGTAACTGGACCACCTTCAAGACCTAAAGACAAAAGTGTTGCAATTGAAGGAAGTAAACCCATAATTGAAAATGCAATACCAAAGACTTGAACAGCATTAAAAGTACGATTTAATTCTTCTTTATAACCAATTTCAGCTAACAATTCTATATCATTATGAGCTTCTTTAGCATTAATATAAGGCATAGTAGCACCATGAGAAGAAGTTACATTCCTTAAAGATCTTAAAGATATTACATTTTCTGTTGAATTTTGACTAGATAGTTGAGGTTTAAACTCACTACTTGTACCAGCACTTAAATCATTTGAAGTAGCATTCTCTACTTGAATAGAAGAAGACTTTTCAAACATAACTTTATAATGTAAAATGCAATGATTGAATATTAAAAAAAAAAAAAAAAAAAAAAAAAAAAAAAAAAAAAAAAAAAAAAAAAAAAAAAAAAAAAAAAAAAAAAAAAAAAAAAAAAAAAAAAAAAAAAAAAAAAAAAGAAATAAGTTAAAGATAAAGTTAAAAGTTTATATATATCTGAAAAAAAATACTAAAATAAAATAAATATGTCCTAAAAAGGGTTTTATTAACAACAAATTTAAAAATAATAGTAGCAGGACAGTTAAAACTTAAAACTTTAACCAAAAGATGTGGAGAATATGAGAATTAATACTGAATATAAAAGGATGAAAGAAATCAATTGAAATTCAAACTTTTAGCAACATCTTATTCGATGATCAAAGGTCCAACAGCATTTCTTCATTCCTTCTAACCATATCAAAGTTTATAATAAATGTAAATCTGTGGAGGGACTAATGGAAGACTCTCATTTACCCCAGAGAACTCAGTTTCTTAACCGTTAGAAATCCAGTATTTTGTAATTGGTTTTGCCGTCTGATCTCACATATAAAATTTGAGCTATGATAATGCTACTTTTTTTTTTTTTTTTTCAGATTTGTGTCAATTTTTTTTTTCCAAAAATTGTGAGAGCGATGTTTGAATTCAGCTGTAATTTTGTTATGAAAATGTGAAGTTTTTGTGTGTTTTGTTGTAGTTATTTGGTGATATTTCAGTAGAACGTTTGCAAATGGTCTTCTCCAGCTGTATTTTGATCTCTTTGTAACCTTCTGTTAAATTGCCAGCTCACTGTTGCTGTCCAGCGCCCACTTCCTCCAATTAGGCAATTAATCATCGTCACCAGAGTCATAAACCTTCATAAACCTTCATAAAATAGGCAGAGGCTCCAGTAAACTTAGAAGAAGGCACACAGCCTAACATAACTTTTAGCTCTCAGCAACTAGCATTATTTATATGATGGATGACACAGTTAGTTATGCTTTATACTCCCAAATTTATTCTTCCCCATACCCATTTTATTTGATGGTCGGTGGTATTACAATGGTTAATATAAATTGGTTGAATCTTTCTTAGTTAAATAAATTTTTCGATTGTGGGAAGCTTTCAATATTTATACAAAAACTACAAAGCTATCATATCTTTGCTATCTTTTATCTGGTATCAAGGGTGAGCTGTGATCAACAACACTTCAACTTCAACACTACACAGAGTAGATAAGATTAGCTGGTTAGTCGTTGCTAGTCAAAGATAATACCATTGTCTGTCTAGCCTTGTCTGCCTAACTTCTTTTCTGTTCTGCCTAAAACTTCATCCAAATTAGCTTTCCGCGCGGGTTTTGAAATTTACAAGTGCCCTTTGAAGCATGACATGGACATTGACTCCGGTGATGCTGGTGATGTCGATGAAGTGTCTAAGAAATTTTAATTGTTAACTGTTAATTGTTAAAAGGGCTGAGCTCTAGTCGTATCCCGTGCTTCAAACTTCAATCAATTCCCACACATAATGGAGTTCTATTTCTCAGTAATACTTACAATGTCAACGATCAAAATAAATATCACTTATATTCCTAAACTGTCTTTGTTTCTTTCACTGTATAAATTATTATATATATCTCATTAAAACTTGTCATAACCACTAATTAATAATACACATAAACACACTAACGTTTAAACCCTTTCAAATTTCTTTTCTCTTATAATTTCACCATTATTTAATCCAAAATAAATTAACTTCATAAAATTTTTATTTAATTCAAGCTTTAAAATTTCTTTATTACTATCCCAATAAATATTATCATCTTTTGTAACTGCTTCTTCTTTTCGTACTTCACTTTCTTCTTTGATTCGTTCTTCATTACCATTATCTTCAACTTCCATTTCAACTTCATTAACACTAGTTTCAACTTCAACATTATTCTCGTTTGAAATATTAATGTTATCAACATTTAATTCATCTTTAGCAATAGTTGTACTAGTTCTATTCTCTTCGACATTATTTTCTTCATTATCTTCATATCTTGATAAAACTAAAATATTCTTCATATCATTATTATAATTATGATTAATTCTTTTTTTAATTTCTTCAACATCATTATGTTGATTATCTTCATAATCTAAATTTGTAACCAATTTCCAAATAAAATCATCATCATATTCACCATAATAATAATCAGACATCATTTCTTCATTCAAATCATTCATCATTGATATTTCATAATTAATATCAGTAATTTTAAATAATTCTCCAAATTCAATAATTGACCAAAGTGTATAATAATCCCAAGATATTCTAATTGGATTATTCATTATTTCAATCATTGATTTGTGCTGATCTGGTAAATTGTTTTGAATCCATGTCTTTTGTGTTTTTAAATATTTTAAAATTTCATTATTATTTAAACTTGAATTTAAATTTGAATTTGAATTATTATTATTATTATCAATATCATAATTTATAATAAAATCAATATCTTTAAAATTTAATTTAAGATCATAATCTAAATCAGAAATTTTATTTGTTAATAATACTCTATCATCAATTAATAATAATACAATTTTATTATATTCATCATCTAATGTCTTAAATTGTCCAACATTACTAATTATTTTAATTCCATTATTACATTGTGATAAACATTTCATTCTATCATTATTTTCATCATCATTAATGATATGCTTAAACTCACTTAATATATTTAAACTCATGAAATCATTATATAAAAGATTAAAATATTCTTTAAAACTAATAATTTCATTATCTTGATTATCATTATTATTCAATGAAGTTAAAAACCTATAATAATAATTTTCATTTGAATCTAAATCATTAATTTCAATCTTTATTGTATAATTTATTGATTTTGCTGTATAAACTAAACCTGATTTAATTATATTTTTAAAATTTGAATCTTTTGAAATTTCAAAATTAACAGGTATTAAATCTTCTTGTAAATTTAATAATGATTCTTTATTTAATGTCTTTGGTTTTGATTTAATATGTGATGTATAATAATTTGAAATTGTTGTCCTTATTGTATTAATCTCTTCTTCTTCATCTTTTATTATTTTTTTGTTTTGATTCTCTAATAAATTACTTGCATCATTGTTAAAACTCTTATCTCCATCATCACTTGCATTAACATTAACACCTTGTCTTTGATCATTTTGATCAGAATCATACTTAACCAACTCAGGAGATACTCGTGTCCAAAGAATAATGGAATCTAGAGTAGGGTCACCAGAGGCAACACCATCTTTAAAATAATAATTGAAATCATCTATTGTATTTGAACCTAATGATGGAGTTGTTATACTTCTTGTTGGATCAATAACAAAGTTTAAGTTTGGAAGTTGGATAGGAATCTCAACAATAGCACTCTTATGCCATGATAAAAATTTACTTAGTGTCCATATATATACTAAGAAACTCTTTAATAGTATAAATAATTGCATTATTGGTTATTATTTGATTATTTGCCACTCAAATTAAAAAAATTAATATTACTAAGCGATGATAAGTAAATTTATAGATGTTATTCCTGGAATATCTAGTGAAGTTTCTTTATAGGGGTACGATAATAATGAGGGTATGGATCCAAATACGGTTGTTTTATCAATACTTAAACTTTAAAATAGCTAGTCTGTTATTTATAAATATTTAAATAAAAGTAATGATGATCTGTTTATAAAATCCCATGTGGTTTTTTAATGGGGAGGTTTTTTCTGACTGTTTTCGGTGTTTGGGTGTTCAATTTTAAGTGACACCAAATCTTAAACGTTAAATTGTTTGTTTAAAAAAGGTTTTAATAGGTTTAAAGACTAGATATTTCACTTAGATAGTTTTTTATGTTTAATTTAAAGAATAGGCAAAAAATCAGCAAGTTTTAGAAATTTTTATCTTTTTTGAAGTCATTATGATTAAAATTGAAATTCCGTAGTAGGTATGAATAGTATAAATTTGAAATAAAATTTGTAATTTTTCAAATTTAAAATATATCTATCTGAAAGCTACAAAGCTATAAATTTTTAGCTCTAAATTTAATGTGAAGCTATTCGAAAAATTACAGTTTTACAAATTTGATTGAATTGTGCCAAATTAAAGTATTTAAGATACACAAAAATAGGGGGTTTAGTATTATGTCGCCACCACCGTGTCGCCACCTCATGTACCTACCAAAAAAGAAAATTCTTTATCAGATTAATCCTGCAGCTTATTTATATTGTTTGTTTGTCGAGAGTTTTTTAGTGTTTAATAAGAAAAAATTTTGTTTTAGAAATATAGAGTGTTTAGAGATTTATAATTCTCGAAGATACTCGACACTCGACGATTTTATCAATCTTGTGTTGATATTTTTATGGCTAAAAAACTTTTAGAGATAAACAAATAAAAAGAATAAAGAAAAAAGAGAACATAGAATAATTGAATAAATGTGGCACTCTATGTATATCGTAAATTAATTAAATCTATTGATTGAGGGTTTGATTACTTTAAACAGTATTATTACCGAAACTTCCCTTTTTTTAAGTTTTAAGGCTACAGCTTTATGAATTTATATCATATCTTTGAACAGATGAAAAATTTAATTATGATAAGGTAAAGAGATGAAAAATTGTGAAAAATATCAACAACAATTTAAAGTATTAGAATTATAGTAAAAAGAGTAAGAACTTAAGAAGTCTATGATATCATAAATTCAAAGATCATTTGTGAAGTATATGCCTTATAGATTTTTTTTTCATTTTACCGTTGTATGTCAATGACACTTTAAACAACTTTAGTAGTTTTTTTATCAAGAGAGGGTGAACATGATTGAAAGAGATAAAAATTTAATTATAATGACACAATAATCAAAAAATTATTAGCGGCAAAGTTCATAATAAGTAAGGGGTTTTTGTGCTCTTTAGACTGAGTTATTAAAGTTTCATTACCCATAAACCTTAAGATTAAGAAGATGTCATTTGATACATTTGATATCACAAATATCCCCTTATAAGTTATTTAAAATACTTTTCTGGAGAATTGAAAAACGGACTTATAATTTGGAAGGAAAGGATATCAAATAAAATAATTAAAAACTGTAGTCTGTACACCTTGCAAGTAAAAATGTGTTGTTTTATAGATCTTTATATCCTGGCATTGTTGATGATTGAAGATATGAATTGAATAAAAGCTTGGGAACTACTTTGTATTGTGGCTCTTTGTTTCCAATATAAGTTTATGAGTACTGTCAAAGTACAATATATCAAGGTACCCATTCATAATCTATTTCATCACGACATCAGGACAACAATAATTTTATTTTTTTTATCTTTATTATTTTACAAGAAAACGCAAAGATTAGATATGAAAGATAGCTAGTGTGGTGGATAAGATATAATAAATATAAAACTCCACCATTCCATGGAAGTATAAGATTTTAGTTGAAATATATATATCTAAGGCTGAATTATAATTTTGTTTATTGAACCCAAATCTTTGATAATTATGCTATTTTGCAGGTACAAGAGAACCATTAGTTGATTGATACTACCATGATTAAAGAGTACTACATCTGAACACCAAAGTCACATGACCAAAGATTAACAGTCACGTGAGAAACTCAGCCCTTCACAATGGTTTTTAGAAACACCCTTGCACCAGTCTTATCTGGCCAATCACAGTACACCATTTGCATCAACTTCTGGTTCGAACCACACTCTGACTGCTGACTCGGTAAGGGCCACACCTACTCGTTTCTGATTGGCTACTGAGATTTTTGTCTCTCTACCTAAACTTTCAATCAGCTTTTATTTTCCTTATTTCAACCACTTATCAAACTATTTATATTTACAGCGGTATAACTCCAGGATACACTACAACAACTCCAATTTCAACTCCAGCTGCTGAACAAAAGCTGTTTCAACTCAAATCACAACACTCTCTCAATTCCTTCTCTCCTTCACTTTTTTTTCGTTGAGTTGTCGCTGGTTTTCTTGTAATTTTTTTGCTGGACAAAAAGCTATCATTTATTTAAGGAATTTAGAACAATTAGAAACTGATACCCTTGAGACTATACACTACATACATCATGTCTACTTCATTTGATGATGATACAAATGCTGAAGCTCTTTGGAAAATGTATGCTAGAGCTAAAGCTTCTTTACCATATAAAGAAAGAATGCAAAATTTAACTTGGAGAATAATGAGTTTAAAATTGATTCAACAAGAAAGAAATAATAAAAGAAGTAATAATTTGGCTATTTTCAACAATACCATGAATGCTATGAGTAAAAACGATATGTTTTTTAACCCAAATAGTTCAAATAATAACAATAATACAAATAGCTTCCAAATGATTGATAATCAAGACTCAAATAGAGATCATTCTTTAGGTACTGATGAATATTTAAATATTCCTGATTTATCAAATAATAATTCTCCTGCTTTGAAACCAACTACTAATCAAGCTTCAAATTTAACTAAATTTTTATCAAATGACCCAAATTCTCTCCCATCCAATACAGATAAATCAAGTAATAATAGTAATAATAATAATAATAATAATAATAATAATAATAATAATAATATTAATGATCCAACATCTGATGATTTTGATTATGTTGCTCATATTAAACAAATTGGTCAAGAAGAAACAAATATGAGAAAATTATCTCACAATGATACAAATATGACTAATAGTATTGATTCAGGTCTTTCAACTCTTCATAATTCTTTTTCTTCAACTCAAAACATTCCAATACATCAAACTTTATCTCATACTCATAATAATCAAAATAATTCAAACAGTATTGCCTCAAGAATGTCTATGACTGCAATGAATCCAAATACTTTTACTTCTTCTTTTGCTAATTCTCCTTCTTATGAAATGAATAATTTCTTGGATCCTCTTGATACTATTGCTCATTCTTTTGATCCTCCTTCAAGTTTAAATGTTCAACTTTCAAGCTTCCAAGATGCTAATAACTTTATTTCAAACATATATGGCGAATCTCCTTCAAATTCTTCAACTGCTTCTCAAACTCCAAACCTTGCAAATGAATCATCCTTCTTTGATAATTATTTCAGTAATAATAATAATAATAATAATAATAATAATAATAATAATAATAATAATAATAATAATAATAATAATAATAATAATAATAATAATAATAATAATAATAATAATAATAATAATAATAATAATAATAATAATAATAATAATAATAATAATAATAATAATAATAATAATAATAATAATACTACTACTACTACTACTACTACTACTAATAATAATAATAATAATAACAACAACAATAACAATAATACTAACATGAATGCAACAAATGTTAATGGGACTATTAATAGAAATAGTATTGCTTCAGAAAGTTTTGCAAGTAAATTAAGAAAAATACCCTCTATCTCAAATTTTTCAAATTCTTTTAATGATAGTTTCTTATTAAAGAATAGACCAATACCTATTACTCCAATAACTGATGAACCAATAATAGATGACAATTCAAACACAAATAATAATAATCATGTTGCTGATACTCCAAAGAGTTTCACTTCAAATTCTTCATCAGGTATTTTAAACAATATATCAAATGTTACAAATTCAGCATCTACTTCAACTGCTTCAACTGCAAGAAGACCTTCAACTGCATCAACCATTAGAAAAACTACAAAACCAAAATCGAATAAAAAGATAAAATCATCAACCAATTTGAACTCATTATCAAAAGATGATTCAGCTAATAATTCATCTAATAATAACAATAATAATTCTACTGGTGAAGTTACAAGATGTACAAATTGTCATACTCAAACAACTCCATTATGGAGAAGAAATCCAGAAGGTCAACCTTTATGTAATGCTTGCGGTTTATTCTTAAAGTTACACGGTGTTGTTAGACCATTATCTCTAAAGACTGATGTTATTAAGAAGAGACAAAGAAGTTCAAATTCAACTGTTAATAATTCTTCAAATGCTATATCTACTCCAAATTCTTCAAAGAATACACCTTCTCCTTCATCTCCAAAAGGTTCTGCCAGACCTAAGACTCAAATTGAAAAGAAGAGTAGACAATATAACAAGAAGAAACAAGCTTCAAGTACTCCATCATCATTCAACAATAAAAACAGCAATATCAATAATAACAATATTGTTGTTCATAGTGGTAATCAAAATCAAACACCAAATGGTTCAAGTTTCAACATTCCTGATCTTGACGAAGATTATAAAAATAATAACATCAATAATAATAATAATAACATCAATAATAATAATAATAACAATAATAACAATAATGGCTTTAATAACCCTGCATCAAGTTTCAACCTTCATGATCAATTAGTTTCTCATGATAGTGCAATAATGGATAATGATTTCGGTTTTAATGATTCTTCAGTTCATAATTTTGATTTCAATGGTCCTATTTCAGGTTTTGATGATTCAAATAATCAAATGACTAAAAATTCATTTATTATTAATAATGATAATCATAATACTATCAGTAATATTAGTAATAGTATAGGAAACCAAAGTATTAATCCAGCTTTAAATAACAATAACATGATGATGAATGATTTGAACTTTAACAACAATCCATCTCATTTGAATAGTAATAATACTAATAATGGATTCGGTGGTAATGCAATGGACTTAGATCTTCCTGGTGAAGATTTTAATAATTTAGATCATGATAACAATAATAGTAATAGTAATGGTGGTCAAAATGGTCAAAATTGGGAATGGCTTTCAATGGCTCTTTAATTTGATTTAACTTATTATTATTCAAAAAATTTGCTATGATATTGTTTTTTCTTTTTTTGCTACTCAACGATTTTATGAATCCTAATGTGAATTGCATATTATTTTCCCTTTTATTTCTTTTAATTTTTTTAACCTCTTTTTAATTTTAATGTCTTCATTTTATTTTCTAATTGTTTATTACCTGGTCATTATTTGTTCTCATCTCTTTATCTTTTTCAATTTAACTTATTTTGAAATTTTGATTTATTTTTCTCATTCATTTCATCTCAATTTAAGAATCTCAGTTAAAATTATAAACCTTATACACTTTCATATTATAAACAAACCTTATTCCTCAATATTTTGTTTTTTTTCCTCCATTACATGATGAGTAAAATCATTTATTTTAGACTTGTTTTTTTCCCCCATCGTTTTTAACTTCTTTACTTAATGACAATTCTTTGAAGAACATGATTGCATGTTTCTTTTCTGAAATATTATATGTTTCATTTAATATCATAATTAACTAGTTTAGTTTTTTCAGTTTTAGTAGTCGTAGAGCTTTATACTTTTTCTACAAGTAATAGATATAATATTAAGTATTATATATTGGAATTTTCATTAATTTGGAAGTGTCTTGATAGTCTTTCAAGAACTATTACTTATTAGGTTTCAACATTTATCTTTGTATTTTTAAGTTTATCATCATCATCAATATTTAGTTTGAAAATATTTTCAGCAATGTTAGTTTCTGAATTAACAGGTTTTTGATCATTTTCTGATTTATTAGCATTTGAATGATTATCTTTCAGTTTAGTGCGACTATTAGGATCTTTTGATTGTTTCCTTTCATTTTGGTTTGGATAACCTCCATTATTCCTAACGCCTTCGTCCAAATTTCTTGTGAGTAGTAATGTTCTTGTAGTATCACTTGAACCAAATCTACCAGATGTGCTTTCAAGCAATTCACCCATATTTGCTGTATTCATTAAACCCAAATGTGTTGATATGAATTCATTAACAGAAAACTGGCTAGGTGGTATAAACCTATTATTTGATATAATTCTTTGTCTGGATTTTTGACCTAATACTTGTTTATCTTCATCTTTCCAAAGTTCACTTGATCTTTTATGTTTCTTCTTTGTACCAGTTTTCCTTTTAAAATTCTTGAATGCACCTTCATCTAATTTACTTGAAGCTTTGCCGTATCTATTACCATAGTCATCTGCATGCATTCCATCCACGATTGATTCATCATCTGAATCTTCAATTGAAGTTCTATCACTTTCATTTCCAACTTCTTCTTTACTTTTAGAAAATCTATTACTATGTGTTAAAAACTTGTAGTAATCAGATGGGTTTAGTACTTTTCTTGAAAATAATGTGAATTTGGGTATTGTAGTTTCATCTTCTTGAAATTCCTGATCTTCTTCTTTTTCGTTGTTTTGTTCCTCTTGTCTGTTAGACTTTGTATCAGCCTTTTCTTTAATCTCAAAAGATTCAACATCTTCTTTTGTATCATAAAATGTTTCGTCTTCAAAATCATAATCAAGATTTGGTTTATGATCTTTATTTTGTTGTGATTCTTGAATATCATCCTCACCTATCATATTAACATCTTTAAGTGAAGAATTTACGATAGCATCAAGATCAGTATTAATAATTTCTTCAATCATTCCTTCATACTTAGATAAGATAAATTGTTGATCTTGTGGACAAATCTTCATATACAAAAAGTTCAAGGAAGTACTCGGTAATTTAAAATGATCAGCTAGTATTAAAGGTTGTAATAATAATAAGTTTGAATATGATTTAAGTTTATGAATACAATTGTAAATATGAGTTGAATAATATAAGAAGGGGGGCAAAGAACTTAACCCATTTCCATCATATTCTTTAAAATTTGATAAAATAATATCTATGGTTCCTTTCTTGTCCTCATCGTTTTTATTTTCTTCTAATGGCTTGATTATATTTTTGAATCCACAATGTTCAGCAATTTGTTTAATTTCAAAAACCACACTAGCAAATATTGGAGAAAAACAACTAATATCTTTTAAATTCAGTATAGAAAATTCTTCAAAATATAAGGACAACATATCGATACATATTTGATTAGTATAATTATTCCATAAAAGAGAATGATACATTTTGTCATCAGTATATTTTTTAATTGACAGCTTTTTAACATTCTTTGATAATGATACATAGTCAAATGTATCTATTAGCAAATTTAATAGTGAACCTTTATTATCATCTTTTATTACTTTAGTTGATTTTTGTGAATGCTTTACCAAAAAAGACTCATTAATGCTATTCTTTATAGGAAAAGAAGAATATCCAAAATTTAATGAAGAGCATTCTTTTATTACTTGAAATTTTCCATACCCTGTAATCCTTATTTGTGAATCAGTTAAACAAGATATTGTAGTACATTCAGGAACTAATTCATGAGCAATAATTTCTAACAAAACACAAGGAGATGCATCAATAATTATAAGCGTTTTTTCTGTCATAAATTCTTTCAATATAGATAAACATTCTCTAAAATTTTCAATTTCAAATGGTGCAATTATAACAATATCAAAGATAAAACCTCTGGGTACTATTCTAGAAAGATATTTTATTGTACTTGATAAATTTTGAACAGTAAAAGTCTCTTTGTTATTTTGTGAAGCCCAAGTATTTTCTAATTCCATATATGATGATATAAATACCAATTCAAAATCCAGTTTTGTATCGATTCCATTCCCTTCTTCATTCATTTCTAAATCATCATCTGCATCCTTCTTATTCTTTAGCCTGGTTAAACAATCTCGATAAGCTAATAAATTCCAACTGATGTATTGTGTGGTACAGCTATCACCAACTTTGAAACATAGAAAAGGGGGTTTAGATGTTAGTAAACTAGTGGTGAAATCATTTGTAAAAAGAGTCTAGGTATAGAACAAACTGATCAGAGTATTGATTAATTTCTTTGACATTGCATTTCTGATAGTATCTGGTTTTCAAAATAATCTATCCTTCCTTTTGTAATTAATGGTGGCAAATAGAATAAAGAAAAGCTAAAAGTGAAAGTCAAGCTGAAATATATAAAAAGTAAAAAAATAAGTTGATGATTATTACAGCTGTGACTTAATGTGAAAATTCAAGAATCAATCAATCTCTAATTACTACCAAATTTATGAAAGAGTATAACTTCAATTATATATATAACTTTTTGAAACAGTATTGAACTATTTACAATTCAAAAAACTTTTTGAAGAGCCGCTGAACACAAAAACCAATTTACACGTGACATCCAGAAACCAGCAATATTTGTTTTGGTAAAAACTACAAACTTAGCTATAAAAAGTCAATATATAATATAATCATTAAAAGGTATAAAAAGGACATCTCAATTATCGTTTAATAGTTTTTTTTTTTGGTTTTATATTTATTCAAAAGTCAGTATTATTGTTGAAAGTTTTTGTTTTTTTTTGATCTTTCACACAAGTAAATAGAAAAGTATAATGAATGATAAATAATATTTCAATTTTTTGTTTTCTTGAAATTATCATTATCATTTGAAAAAGGAATTGAAGAAAAAAAATATAGAGTAAGTATCCATAGTTTTATAATAAATCATTGCGTTTAAATGTTTATGATCTGAGTTTCAATGAGACATAAATTCATAATAACAAGAAGAAAAAGATCAATTATTCTTCTTTGTAAATTTTTCTTCAGTACCATAGACTCTATCATCATCATTACCTTCAACTGTAGCTTTAATTTGTTCCATTTTTTCGACTTGAATTTCCCAAGTTTGTTTACTCTTCTTTTTTGATTTATCAAATAATTCTCTATCTGGTTCTCTATAACTGTTACCAATTCTATCCCATAAAGTTGTGAATTGACCATAATTATAGTTGAAATATAAATGATGAACGGTATGACAAGCAGCACCGTTAATTATAGGATCATTAGCCATATATTCACCATCATGAATCATAACAGTCCAGAAATTAACAAAAGTGAAAAGTAATAGATAACTCATTTTATGTAATGGGAATAAAAATGGATAAATATGATAAGGTAAAGATTGAAAATAACCATCAACTGGGTGGAAAGCATGAGAGGCATAAGGAGTTGTAACTAGCCATTTATGATGAGGTTTATGTAACAATCTATAAACCTTTGGCCAGTGCAACCATCTATGAATCAAATAAATACCAAAATCTGTAAACATAATAAAAGCAGGATATTGTAAAAAGATTGAAGTCCAACCACCTTTAACAGAATGAACATCCCAATACAGCATTGAATAACCTTGTAATTCGATTAAAAACCAAGGTACTGTTAAAATAACCATTACGGGAATGGCAGTAACAGCTTGATGGATTTCTAAAGACATTTGATTCTTTAGATATCTTGGATGATTAAAGATAGCTTTATCAAAGATAAAGAAATAACTAAAGGAAGCAACACCTAGATATAAGATCCAACCAAAGACAGTCATGATTGTGAAAAGAGATAGAGCTTGTCTAAATAAGTTTGATCTTGGTAAAAGAGAAGCATTTGTATAAATAGAAGTTTGAAACCAAACAGGTATATGACCATAAATTTCTGCAGCATTAGAGTTAGCTGTTGTTAAACCATCTAAAAAGTTCCCTATTGATTGAGCATTGTTGACTAATTTTGAACTAGCAGTTATATCACTTGATAAGAAATCTATGAATGTTGAGTTATTACCTAAAGTTAAAGATTTTTGTAAAGTTGCAGGTATCTTTGAAGTTAAAGTAGCAGGGAAAAGAGAAGCATAGACATAATCAAAAAGATATGAATCAGCAGCCTCTAATACTAAATCCATAGTGTGACGATGTTTGCTTTTGAGTGTAGTGAGTAGCTAGTGGCTATTAAAGAAAGTGACACAAACTATAGATAGAATAGAAAGTAGGATTAAATAAAGGAAAGATTTGAATTTTTATAAGGTGTTTTTATTTTTAAATATATTTTTTTTTTTTCGTTTCTTCTCATAAGAAAAAAAAAAAAAAATAATAACAACGAAATTTTTAAACGAGCCTAAATGGTGTGGTTTGATTAGTGTTGTAGGTTTAAAATCCGGTGAAAGTGGGTCGTTTTTCGAGAGTTAAGAAGTAGATGAGGTGTGGAGTGGCATACCTCAGCAGGAAAGTATCTCGATCCCAAGCGCCAGCACTGCTACACTCTTTATTGGCTCTATAAAGACACAACTAGAGAAACAAAACTGACAAAATTTAAATGAGCGCTCGTTTTCTCTCGTTTAGTGTGGTCCCAACCAAAAAATCTGATTTCTTGCAAAGCAAAAAAAATAGAAACGTAAGATTGAAGAAAATGTTGAAAATGTTGAAAATGAAGTGTTTTTTTTTATCTGATGATGATTAAAATTAGCTGTTTTGGTGTTTTGATAGACCTCTTTAGGATGAGTTAATGTTAGGAATCATGATTATGGCATCATGATTTCTAAATTCGTCGCCAACAGATCAGAAATTCAGAATTCTTTTGATTTCATATGTTTCGGATAAATAAAATAAAATCATTAAATCCGGTTAAATAAAATGCAAATACATATATAAACGATAAGTTAAAGTTATATTACATTATACACAGTATACTTCATCTTCTAGTTGTACGAAAGTAATTGGTAATTCTGTCAAGTCCACCATCATAGTATTTAGACAACTCTTTCTCCAATTCAGCCCATTTTGGTCTATTTAAATCACCTTCAGATCTTTCACCTCTCGATATTAAATCTCTTCTTAACCATTCTAATGCTAATGGATGTAAACTTTGAACTGTTGAAATCTTAGTTATTTCATTATCTGATAATTCTAATACTGGTTTATTTAAATTATATTCAATATCTTCTCCATCTTCCCCATCTTCTCCACTAAATTCAATATCTTTGGAATAATCTAAAGATCTTAAAACTTTACCACTTTGAATATGAACAACATTAGTTGGCCAATGTCCTAATCCATCAAATATATGTGTTGCATAAATAATTGAACATTCTCTTGTCTCCGTTTCTCTTTTTAAAAATGAAAGTAATCTTGATCTTACTAAAACATCTAAATCAACTGTTAATTCATCTAATAATAAAACTTTCCATGGTCTTAAAAGTCCCATAACCAATTGAACTCTTCTTCTTTCACCATCACTAACTTCATGCATCTTCCAAGTCAAATCAACATCTAATAGATCAATCAATTCATCTCTTCTTTCTTTATATGCTTCACCTCCAACTGAATCAATTAAAACTGTTACTGGTATATCTCTTCTAACAATAGGATTTGAAGCCCATTCTGTTCCAAGATATGTAGTAATTTGATTAGCATCTGATGAGCCTCTCAATGGATCATTCCCAGAAACTGATATACTACCTGCACTACTCAATGTTTTACCTGCTAATAGTTTTAATAAAGTTGATTTACCAGCACCATTAGAACCAATTAATAAAGTTCTGGAGTGCCATGGAAGTTCAAGGTTTATATCTGCTAAACCAACTTTCCCATTCGAAAACTTGTAACTTAAATGTGTAGTTTCAACAGCAAACTTAGAGCTCATCCTCAATTATATATCCCTTTCAAAGATAGTTTGAAAGCTTCCAAACTTATAGTTATATTATTATGGGGCGTAAAGTTAAAGAGACGTTTGGTAGATTTTTTTATTATTGTTTTGGCGAAGAAAAAAAAAGAATCTATGAAAACAACAATCAATTATATAACCTAAATATATTAAACAATCAACAAATAACATTACATCCAACGTCTAAATCATAGATTCAAATCAGTCAATTAATAGTGAAAAAAACAAATTAAAATTAATAAATAATAATATTAGACCGAATACAATGAGTTCTTTAGATGATGATATTTTAAAAGCTGAAGTTCCTCTAGTTGAAGAAGATCAAGACGAAGAAGATGAGGAGGATGAAGAAGATGAAGAATTAGATGAATTAGAAAAAGAAAACGAAGATGATTTGGACCAGGATGATGAAGAAGATGATGATCAGGATGACGACGATGAAGATGAGGATGAGGATGAAGATGAAGATGACAACGATAATGACGAAGACGAAGATGAAGATGAAAAAATGGTTGATGCTGAAGATATATTACCTGAAAAAACAGCTGAAAAGTCAGTTGAATCAAATTCTATGGATACAACTAATACAGAAGATAAAACTGATGTTAAGGCTAAAGGTGAAATACTTGAAAATGATGACTTAACCAAGAAGGATGAAATAGAGAATGAAACTCCAGATACAAAAGAAAGGGAACAAACTTTATCTAAGGAAGATCAAATAGAAGGTTCAGATTCTCCACTAGATGAAGAAGAAACTTTAAGACAATATTACAAGAAATTATACCTAAATGCTCAATTATCAAACAGTTACGATATAAACCCAACAGTTGCAATTCCATATGGTACAGCAACCAATGCCTTAGCTTTATCAAAATCGTCAAGATGGTTATTTACAGGTGGTGAAGATGGTTATATAAGGAAATATGATTTCTTTGGATCTCTTGATGGTGATGTTCTTTTAACAGCTGCTCAAAAACATTCATTTGTTGATTCAATTACTAATAATGGTGCCTTATTAAGTTTTTTTGAAAATGAAGTACCTGTAAAGAGATCTTCTCTAGCTTCAAAAGACTCTTATGAACCAAAATTATCTCCAGTATATTCTTTAGCATTACAAAATGAATGTTTATGGCTGTTAAGCGGTCTAGCAAATGGTGGTATAAATATGAACTCGATAAGACATTCTGAAGGTACACTAGTTCATCATTTTAAAAAACATGATGATACAGTATCAGTTGTTAAATTAAATAGAGATCAAACAAAATTTTTATCAGGAAGTTGGGATAAAAAAATACATTGTTGGGATTTAAACACAGGGAAAGTGATAAATTCATTTACTGAATCAACAGGTCAAATCAGTTCTCTTGAGTATCGTCCAACTGGTACTGTGGATGTTTTACAATATCAAAATGAAAAAGATGATGATTTGGATTCTTTATTTGGCGATGAAGATGAGAATGAAGATAGTGATAAATCAAAACTAAATATTGATAATGAAAATAATAATGAAAATAATGAACAACTTGGACAGAAGAAAAGAAAATCTGGAATTGATTTTTCTGATAAAAATGATAAACCACAAACCTATGATAATATTTTTTTATCTTCATCAATTGATGGTAATATTAATATTTGGGATGTAAGAACAAGTCAACCTGTGCTGAAAATAAAATTTCCAAAAGGTACTCCTCCATGGTGTGTATCTACTTGTTGGTCAATTGATGGTGATTCTATCTATACAGGAAGAAGAAATGCTACTGTTGAAGAATTCTCATTGAAGATGCCAATAATATCCAGCGGAGAATCGAAACCATCAAGAGTTATGAAATTTCCTTCTGGCTCAGGTCCAATCACTGTTATAAAGCCAATGCCAAATGGTAGTCATATTTTATGTGCTTCAAATGACAATATTAGAATGTATGATACAAGATTATATGATACTCAAAAGAAGACTCCATTTTTAATTATACCTGGTCATCATGGTGGTACAATTTCAGATGTTCAATTTGATCCAACATATAGATTTATGATAAGTGCAAGTGGTACAAGAGGTTGGCAAGGTACAAGTACAGAGACTGTATTTATTTATGAAGTCGCATGGAAAAATTAGTATCATATGTACTTTTAATTACTTTTGGTTAGCTTTGATTTTGTTTAGATTAGATTTTCATATGCTGGATAATAATTAGATTAGGTACTATAATAAAATAAAATTTGTTCAAATATCACATATAAGGAATGTGAAATCATCAACAACCTGTATAAAAAATCGCAATAACAACCTGGAACATAAACTAAACACTTCATTACTCATAAACCATCTGCAATTCATAAATGTATATAAGTGAAAACTCATCAAGAAATAAAAATAATAACAATAATAGTAATGATAATAATAATAAAAATGATAATAACAATAAAAATGATAATATAAAAAAACAACACAGCAAAAACCTTAAGCATTAATAAAATAAAATGAGAATAAATAAATTAAATAACCTTTCAACAAGACATGAACACCAAACTATATCGATCCTTTAAATTACTTTTCTCTTAAAAATGTCATTGATTAATGGTTTTACAGAACCAACTCCATTAAGAGTATGATTTATAAAAGTCCAAATACTCTTATTTAATGAATGCAAACTTTCAGGTCTATCCCATAAAATGTTAATTATGATACTCAGAATACCAATAGTGATAGAAATTGTAAACAACATTCTATTTCTCTTATTTAATAATAATTTAGAAATATTTGAGAGTTTTTTGTTATTTTCATTGTTTTTCTTTGAAGCTTTTTCTAATCTCTCATTTTCTGAAATAATGGATTCTTTAATTTGTTCATCTAAATAATCTGTAAATGGTAATGAATTTTTCAATTCTAAAGCTTCATAACCCGAACCAGGTGCAATCTGCTGGAAAGATGATGTAGTTTTCAAAACACTAAATTTACTTAATTTTTTTAAACCTTTTAATGATGAAGGTGAATATAATTTTAAATACTCTAATGAATCACTTAATGCATTATCAAGATCTTTACTATTGATATCTTCCATACTTTTGCTTAGAATATTATGAATAATGTCCTTTTTTGAAATTTCATCCATATCATTTAAAATTTCTAATTTTTCTTCAATTTTATCCTTACTGTTAACTAATAATGAAACATAGAGATATATAACTGTAACTATTGACCCATTAGCAATTATGAAATCAAAAACATTGCAAATATTTGAAAAGTTTTTTATATTATGTGAAAATAAAGTAATCAATGGTGAAAGTGCATAAAATGGTTCTAATTCTTTTAGTTGATATGTTTGATAAAATACAGGATCAACCTTTGATATTAACTCTGGAACGATTTCTAACATTTTAACTGAAGCATCTAAGTTAGGAACCATAAAATCTCTCAAATGACAAAGGGTAAATAACTCAACTATTTTATAACATTTTTCCATATCGCCCTGAAATACAAGTAAGAATACTGTACATATATCATGATAACCTTGATAATATGATAGTTTAGGATTTGTTCTCAAAACTCTTACAATTAAATCATTTAACAACTCCTTAAACTTTTTCTTTTCAAGATCTGTAATATTCAATGGATAATAAACCAATGCTCTTGCAACATCCAGTGTCACTTGATCTTCATCCTTATGTTTAGGTAACGTCTCCCATTCATTAACTAATGTATGATTTTGACTTAAAGTAGAATCGAATCCAAAACCGTCATCCTTTTCATTTTCAACTGTGTTGTAAGTAACATCTCTACCTTTCTCTTTTAATTGTTTATCAAATACAGTTGTATAAAAGTCTATACCAAGAAGTATTGGCCAGATAGTTGATCTAAACCTAGAATTGAGCAAACCTCCTTTCTTATTAGATAGATGTTGTAGTAGATTTAAATCATGTAGTTGAGCAGCTGTGTTTAAACTTAATTCTGTTGAGCTCCTTTGATATAGTAATGAATTTGTTACTGACTTGTCCAATGTTAGTGATAGATTGTCCCACTCAGAGACCTCTATGGTACTCATTTCTTATCTCCATAAACTGTTTAAAATATAAAAGATGCAAAGACATTCAATTAATTGTTTTTTTTTGTTTTTTGTTTGCTGGTGATATGATGATTCCGCCTAAATTACAAAAGGTTTCTGACATTCTGCCTAATTTTTTTAAAACTCTCTGCCTAGAGCTTTTGCTTCAACTTTTAAGCTAGAAGGACTGTTTTAATTTTTTGCCTAAACAGAATTTATTCATCATCAGAACTCATTTTAAAGAGAAAGAACTGAAACTATGTCAAGATTTGTTAAAGCAGGGTTGGGAGATTTGACATCTCAAGAGAAACAAGAAGAAGAAGACCAAATCCAATACAAGAAGGAGAAAGATGAAGAGGAAGCATTGTCACTTTACGATCAAATGAAATTAAATTATATAAAGAAAGAAAGAGTGTATGAAGCTAAAGTAAGGGCAAAAAATCAATCACATAAATTAAGTGAACAAGAATTGAAGTTCTACACAGATCTTGAACAGAAAGAGAAGGCAAAAGAAAAAGCAAAACTTGCTGAAATTGAAGAAGGTTTACAGAGATTTGACAAGTAAGTGAATTTAAACTTTTGAGTTATTTCCAGATATGTATTTACTAACAATTTGTTGGGAAATATTATAGGTTAAGAAATCAAAATACTAAACAATATATTACTGTGGAAGAACCCAAGAATTTGATGGAATCATCTCTGAAGAAGGTAGATAAAGTTGTAGTCCAAATGGATTCTGTTATTAGACCAATTAAAAGAAAGAATGCTTCTTCTCTTGCTAAGACTGTAAAAAAGAAGACATTAGAAAATAATAAACCAGAAGCAGAAGAACGAGAGAAAAATTCAATCAAGTTAGCTTCTGAATCAGACTCAAAAAAGACATTGTTGGTAAATAATTACTCTTCAGATTCAGATTCAGATTCAGATTCAGATTCAGATTCAGATTCAGTTTAATTAAAGTCACGTGATCAATGAAAAATGTGTTCTTACCGTTCTTTTTTTTTTTTTGCAAAAAAATGGTCGTTCAAAAAGTTCATAGAAGAAACATACTTCACCTAGTGTGCTTTCCAATTTACAAACCAACATCTTCCACATTCATCATGTTCGGTCTCTTGAGAACAGCTCGCCCAGTAGGAAATATATTCAAAGTTATATCACAACCTTACCAAGTCTCTGCTGTTTTTATGAGAATGAAAACAGATCGTTGCATAAAAGCACCAAAGTTAAAGAAAATAAAGAACAAAGGTATAAATCATTCAGCAAAAAAGAGATTTCAAATTCTTAATAATGGTACTGACTTTTTAAGAGCTAAAATTGGTAGACAACATGGTAACGCAGGTTGGAGTTTGCGTATGTTAAAGAAAAGACATTCTGGTAACACATTAGCCTTATCTGTCCACAAAAACCATTTAAAGAAATTATTGGGTTTGAAAGGTTAAAGAACTATTCTCCACTTTATTTAATGAATCATTGAACTACTATGTAAATAATAGAATTTCACTATATATATATTTATATATTGTTTTTTCCTGCTTTTTTGAATAAATTTTCAATTTCAGATTAGTTGTAGCATAAGTCAAAACAGTTATCTCCAGAAGAAAATGCTTATTTTTTAAAGGTATTAAAGAATCTATTAAGACTACAGTATCTAGAGTAAGATACAATGAAACTATTTATATGATTTAAAAATGTCTAAAGCAGAAAAATGTAACAAATATAAAAAACGATTGAAAATATATAAAATGCAATCAAAGATGGGGTTTCTTAACCTTTTAAGATTTAAAAGATATAATGCAAAAAATAACCAATGTGCTGCCTATGCCCCAATGTCCATGAGAAGAAATGTCAATCCAATGATCTATAAAAGAGAAGGTCTATTAAACTTTTCTAATTTTTGTAACAGAATTTTCTTCACTGTATTCAATATCTAACCATTGTTTAGTTTCAGGATCTCTCTTTAATTCACCACTTGGGAAGTAATGGTAATTTGTTTTGATTGAAATAGCAAAAGGAATATTGTCAAATGATACCAGTCTCAACTTACAGTAAGTGTTATTACCAATGTTTTTAACAACTCTTGCAAAATCTTCTAAAGTTTTTGTAGGTTCACCATTAACATGAGTAATGAAATTGGTAGAACTTATACCATATTGACGAGCTGGAGAACCTTTCATTCTATTAGTGACATAAACTTCACTTGGAAGGTTTTGCATTGATTGACGAACAGCATGATGTGGTTTTTGAAGAACAGCACCGCACCAGAATACTAAATGATCAGTAGATGGAACTTCAACTGTTGGAACTTCAATTTCAACTTCTTTACTTCTTCTAACAACTTTGAATTTTAGTGTTTTTTGTGTTGTTAATCTAGTAATATCTCTGACACTACCAACTGGTTTATCATTAATTGATAAGACAACATCACCAGGTTCCAAATTTTGTTTTTGTTCAACTAATGGATATGCTGCTTTAGAAACAGCTAAGAATTGTAATCTATCTTTATTAGATTCTTCAACCTTTTTAATCCATTCATCACTAACACCTCTTATTCTAGCTTGAACCAATGATAATGAGAAAAATTCAGAATCAACGATTCTAACAGTTGGGTTTTCACCTTTCTTGAAACTTTCAATAACTGGTAAAATATCAGTAATATCACAACCCATTTTATAGATAGTGTCTGTATCTTTGTTTCCATCACCTAAATAGGATAACCATAAAGCTCTAATAGTACCATCATTATCAGCTAAGACACCTGAACCACATTGAGAACTTAAGTTAGTATCAATTTGAACAGCTTCAAGATTAGAACCCCTATAACGTGGAAGAACTGCATGAGATGGAACATTTAAAGTGCTAATATCCGAAACCTTAGTTTCTGCAGTAACAACTCTATAATTGAAATTATAACCAATAAAGTTTGTTTTATCACCTCTCTTTAATGGGGTTGAGCTGAATTTTGGTGTAATGATTTCTGATTTTATTAATGATGGATCATATTTAATAATAGCATAATTATGAATTGGGTGTAAGAATTCAACAGAAGCTGGAATAATAACGGAATCAGCAACAGTGATATGAACATCTAAACAGTCATGAGGAACAACATTTCTTGAGACAATAACATAACCTTTTTCAGCATCTATAACTAAACCATATGCTCTCTTTCTAATAGCTGGGAATGAATCAACTGGAACATTGATTATAGTGTTTACTAATAATAAACTCTTACTTAATTGGGCACATTCTGGATTGTCAATCGGTATGTCAATGAATTTAACAGAACGAGGAACCAAAGCAGCTGGCGGTAGTGGTTCACCTAATTCTTTATAATCCCATGAACCGGTTTCATCATTTCTTGTAGCTAATCTGAAACTTGTACAATAATGACGATCAATGAAGATAGTTGAAACATGAGTGGCATGTAAATCTGAGATATGACGGAAACGTAATGATACTCTAGCTCTGTCTGGAATTTTTTTCATAGCTTCAATAAATTCATCTAAGTTTTCAACATCAATATCATTGATAGAATCAACAATCCAACCATTAATTTCATTCTTATCAATGAAGAAAGATCCTGTAGCATTGTTGATAAAGACACCTTTAACAGGTATACCATAAATTCTAGCCATTTGATAACTAACATCATTAAATGACGCACCAGCAACTTCTAAATATCTATTTGGTGTAATTGCATGAAGGTCACCAACTGAACATTTAATAGTGATATCTTCAGCACCTCTTTGAATAACTATTTCAACTTCTTTACTTACATTATCATCAAGTATTTGATCAACAGTTATGAATGAAGAAATATGCTTACCATTGATAGAAATCAATGAATCACCTTCTTTTATCTTTCCATCAGCTGGTCCATTTGGCAGAACAACTTCAGCAACTAATAAACCAATAATTTTTGGGAATTGTTTACGAGCTCTAGCTTCAGCTTCACTAGACAGACCTAAACGACGACATTCATCAAATGGTTTTAAAGTCCATTGTGTTTGAATTGTACCTCTTGTTACTGCTTGTTTGTTCTGTATACATTTAAGAGCTCTTAGGACTCTATAAACAGGCAAGAAGAAATCTGTTGAAGACTCTGTTGAACCACCTGCTTGTAAAGCAACTGCATAACCATTAATATCGACAACTGGAGAACCACTTGAACCACCACTAGCACTAGCAGCAGCTTGAATATATTCAGTATTGAAATCATTATATGTTAACCCACCATAGTCTGGAGCATTTCTATCGACTCTTGAAATAAAACCAGCTAAAATAGATAACTTTTCACCAGCATCATTACCAACAACTCTAATTTCACAACCAACTTTAGCTAATTCAGGCTTTAATTCTAATGCCTGTACAGTCATATACTTGATACATCTTGGGTCAAATTGTAAAATACCAAAATCATGAACAGGATCTCTATATATAGGTTTAACAAATGCTTCTTCATGATTATCAAAAATAGCATAACCCCAGAATGGACCAGCACCAACAACATGTCTATTTGTTAAGATTAAACCTTTTTCAGCATCAACAACAAAACCTGTGGCTTCACTTACTAGAGCTGGATCACAATCAAAACTGCTTGTTTGTGCAAAATGAATGGAAACAACACTTTTAACAACTTTCTTGATAGTTTTTTGCCATTTTCCATCATCTGTAGTTGGAGGTATAATTTGAGCTAGACTGGATATATCTGACATATGATGATCATTGTCTTCATCAATTGCTTCTTCTTCATGTTCTTCAAGATCATCATCTTCTTGAACTTCTTCTTCTTTTACAACTTCTTCTGATTCAAGTTTGATTTGTTCTGAACTTTCAACTTGATTTTGTGCTTCTTCATCGGGAATGTTTGTAAATGATCTCTTATTACTGAAATCATTTTCAATACTTGTAGATAACCTTCTTTTGGAGCTCATGATATTACTATTGAAATTCAAAAAATTTTTTGTAATGATATAGTAGTTCCTTTTTGGGAAATAACTATAGAAACTATTGGTGAGATTAACCTTACTTCTTAATGTGTAACTTCTATGTTCTAAATATGAAACTAGTAGTGATGATTGTGTGCCTAATGATCTCTTTGTAGGCGTCAAAATTCTATTCATATAAAAAACAAAAGATTTGTAGGTGATACTAGCAGAAAATTGGAAGATTCACAATACTCTGTTAACTTGATTATCACTGTTCTGTTGAATATCACTAAAAAAATAGGGATAAATCAATTCTATGTTCTATATTAGTGTCCTGATTTTTGGTTTGTGGTATAGTAGTTATTTAGTAATAGTTGTTTAGGTTTACTGATTTTCTCTCCAGTAAAATTTTCAAAAAAAATCACGTGATAAAACTCAAATCTGGTTGAATGAGTTTGTAGTATGAATTATATTAATCATTAATAAGAAAAAACAAATTTTCCCTCTTTGAAGGATTGAATAATCAATTCTATCTTTATTCTACGTTACTTTAAAAACTAATCTTTCAACTGATCAATAGCAATCTGCTTCTTATTATTTCCATTTTCATTCAACTAGAATTCTCAAACAATATGAGTTTATCGAAATCAAATCTTCAATCAAGGTAGGAGCTCTCACTTTGTCTACTAGAGTTGCTTTAGCTCCATTGATTAGAAATAGATGCAGTAATTATGTTCCATTAGATATAGTAATTGAATATTACAACCAAAGGTCTCAATATCCTGGAACTTTATTAATATCTGAAGCTACATTAGTCCACCTCGTATTTTTACTGATAAACAAATAGCTAAATGGAGTAAAGTTATTTCAAAGGTACATGGTAATAAAAGTTTCTTTTTTTTACAGATTGTTGCACTTGGTGGTAATGCTTCACCAAAAAGATTAAAGAATGATAATTTAAGATATGTTGGTTGGTCAAAGAGCAGATACATCAGTAAAGAACTAGAAACTGAAGCAAAAGAATCAGACAACGAGCAACATGAATTAACAGTTGATGAAATTGAGGATTACATCAATGATTTTACTAAAGCTGCTGAAAATGCTATTAAAGCAGCTGCTGATGGTGTCGAGATTCATGCTGCGAATGGTTATTTCTTACTTCAATCTTTATACAAAAAATTGAACCAAAGAACTGATAAATTTGGAGGTTCCATTAAAAATAGAGCAAGAGTCATTTTAGAATTTGTCAAATCAATAGGGAATGCTATTGGGTTTGATAAAGTTGGAATTAGATTCTCTCCATATTATGAATATGAGGAAGGAACCTTAATTGATGATGAAACTATTGCAATTAATGCTTATCTTTTTGGAAAATTAGAGACATTAAAAGAAGAAGGTAAAGAATTAGCCTACATTCATTTAATGGAACCAAAAGATGATATTGAAACTTTACAAAGTAATGACTTTATTTATCCAATCTATAGTGGTGTAATTATTAGAGCAGGTGGTTATGCTAATAACAATGAGAAAATTTTGAAAGATCTCTCTAAACCAAATACAATTTTAGGGTTTGGTAGTTACTTTATCTCAAACCCAGATTTAGTTACTAAACTCAAAAATAAGATCGAGTTAACACCGTATGATAGAAATACCTTTTATACAACTGGTCCAGAAGGTTACATTGACTATTCAAATCATAAATAAGCACAACCTATTTCAATGTTTCTTATAGATTTAATAGAATTAGTATCATACATAATGTGTAATATTACTTATATAGAACTATATTCTTATTTTTGAAGGATTATGATGCAAATTCTGTCATTAATTCTAATTCATGTCTAATCTTTAACAACCAATCATTATATTCTTTAATCATTTGTACTGAATGATATCTAACATTACTTACCAACATATTGCCTGTATCAACTTGTTGTTCTTCAACTGGATAATGATATAAATATTTTAATTCTTTAAACCATTTTGAATAATAAATTAAATTTTTAACTAAATTTATACTTTTTTGAATTTCATTTAACATTAATCCACCATTTTGTAATTTTAACATTGTTTTTAAAATTATTTGTTTTGAACCAACATCTTTTGTAATTTTTTCATGATTAACAATAAAATAACAGTTTAAAATTAAACCAACTACTAACATCCATTCGTTTTGAATTTTGGAACAGTGATATTTAAAAGTTTCAAGAATATTAACAGTTATTTTTCTATCAAGTTGAAATTGATTACATAATGAGGTTATTTCTTTTGCTGTTAGTAATAATTTTGAAGTTGATGTTGAAATGTAATTTGATGAACTACTGGGTAGTTTAACAGGTGAAGGCAATGTTGATTTGTTCTTTTTTGGAGTTTTATTTGAAGGTGCATTAAGAAAACTTTCAGGCACTTCAACATCTGCATCCTTTGATGATGATAATGCCTCTAATCTTGCAGTTAACGCTGATTTTGTCTTCTTTCCCTTTGGTCTACCTCTTGGTCTCTTTATAGGTCTTCTTATTGTAGAATTCCTATCTGTGTAATCATCATCATCATCATCACTGCCACGATTAGCCAATGATTTTAAAGGAGATCCAGTGTATGTATCTGAGTCCATTTCTGGAATCAGTTGTTCATCAGATGGTCTTTTATTCGATTTCCTAGGTGTTGTTGCTGGTGTTGATCTTGTTGAAGACCTTGTTGATCTTTTATTTAACATATCTAAGTTGATAGACGGCAAAACAGCATCTTTGAAAGGAGGAAGCAAAGTTCTGACTCTATTTGGAGGCAATGGTATATTTCTTAATGATGGGATAGGCAGATCTAACTTTTTTTGTAGATCAAGTATGGCTAATACAGTTGAAAGATGATATCTAGCATGTTCCTCTGTTTGCTTCAAGGTGATTTTAGACTTTGAAAGCTGGTACAAAGACGCCACCAGGATAGTTAGTTCCTCTGGAGCATTTTCTATTGTTGGTGCAATGTCCTTAATGGACGATAGTACTATAGTATTCATTATTTCTGTACTCTACTGATAGTATATAAGTAGTAGAATTACCCAATATGGACACATAATAAAAAAAAAAAAACAAATCATGTGACCTCAGAAAAAAATTTTGTGTTCAAAGAAAAAAAAAAAAGTAAAGGTAAAATACAAAAAGCAAAAAACCAAAACCAACAACAAGAAAACAGCTTTTAAAAAGGAACCTTCTATTCGTTCTACAAACTATCTCACCTGGATTTCCTTTTTACAAACACATCCCTCTCCTATTGACCCAACTGTTTCTGTCTCCCCAGGACTCTGATTGACATCATTTTTTCAAAAGATTCTGTAGAGATAATTCGGAGGTGAAAGAGAGTCATATCTTCAACTCGTCGTTTAAAATTAGGGCAATTTGATAAAACAACCAACAACCAACAACAACCATATTAAATAGTGTGAAACCTATAAGTAACAAGGTATAAGATTAGACTGTGTGGTTCATTTTCTTCCCTCAATTATTTGCCTGTCTACTATATCCATTCATCATTATCATTTCCTTTTTTTTTGCTTCTTAGACCAAATCGGAAATTCATCAAAAGTACAAATAAACTATATTGATATCTCTTTATAAAGCTTTATTTCATTCAGTTTGTGTCTTCTCATTATTCAGTTCACTCAATTACATCATCACAAGCTTCTAATTGAACATATTATCATTACCAAAGAAAGACATTCCAATTGAAGGAGATTTAAAAACTACAACAACAACTCAGTCATATAGTAGTTATTTCAACTCTTTTATAATGGAAAAACTTATTCAAATATTTTGTTGCTCTGGTGAAAGTGAAAATACTACTGGCTCAGCATCAAATAATAATAATAATTATAACCCAAATTCAAAGAATTTATCTCCAACTGCTACAAAATTAAATAAAATTGCTTCATCAACTTCTTCAAACAACAGAAATTTAAATCTATCAAGTCAAAAATCACATCAAACAATAAAATCAAATAAACCAAAACTTCAAGCAAATACCAGCAATAAAAACAATTTAACAAGTATAAATTCAAACAAAAATAAAAATAAAACTAAAATTAATAATAATTCAAATATGGATGAAACTAAAACTGATGTTAAGGTTTATGAAGGTACTGATAGTACCGTGTCTTCAAATGATCAAAATAACAACAATAATACCAATATCAACAATCAAGATTTAGATAACGCTGCTGGTGTAGTAACTTCTCAAAATGATTCATTATCTAATAGTGATAATGATGAAAGTTATAACAATGAAGATGTTGAAATGACTGATGAATATGATGAATTACAAGATTTAACAAAAATTCAGCCTGGTCAAGCTCATGCTGCAAGTGGTTGGTTATTAGATCCAGCCCCTTCAAAATATGCCAACAGAAAATGTTTAATCTTAGATCTTGATGAAACATTAGTTCATTCTTCTTTTAAATATTTAAAACATGCAGATTTTGTTATTCCTGTTGATATAGATAACCAAATTCATAACGTCTATGTTATAAAAAGACCTGGTGTTGATGAATTTATGAAAAGAGTTGGAGAAATGTATGAAGTTGTTGTTTTTACTGCTTCAGTTTCAAGGTATGGTGATCCTTTATTGGACGAATTAGATATTCATAAAGCTGTTCATCATAGACTATTTAGAGATTCTTGTTTTAACTATCAAGGTAATTATATCAAAAATTTATCACAAATTGGTAGACCTCTAGGTGAAATCATTATTTTAGATAATTCACCAGGTTCTTATCTTTTCCATCCTCAACATGCAATCCCAATCTCGAGCTGGTTCTCAGATGCTCATGATAACGAATTATTAGATATAATTCCATTTTTAGAAGATCTAGCAAGTGATAAAGTTCATGATGTTGGTTTAATATTAGATGTTAATCTGTAAAGAAAAAGAGAGATAAAATGAATGAGACCAAAAACTAATGATTCTGAAAGATAGTAAAGAACAGTATAGGGAAAAGAAAAAATAAAATAGAAACACAAAACTCTCAAAGAAATTATTGATAACAAAAATAATATTATTGCAGGACTTTAATAATATTTACAAATTACTACTTTTACTACTATTAATATTAATAACAAATTATTTCATTCTATTTCATGCATTATCTATTTTTTCTTTTTTAATTAAATTTTTTCTCAGACTTTATTGTTCTGTCTTTCATTAAAAGTATGTTCATTTTATTATTTTATTCTGATAACATTTCATTTTAATAATCAATTATTTATCATCTTTTTCTAATTCTTCTATTCAACCATCATCTAATTTTTGTCCAAACTCTTAATCGTTTTACTTGATGTTTTTTCATTTTTTACCTGCTAGATTCTATTGTTTATATCATTGTTATACTACTTGTCATATTGTTACTTTATCCAAAAACTTAGAAACTTTTATTATTACTGTTGTTATAACCATTTGTTAACCCATACTATATATCACTATTACTGTTATTACTGACTAGAAATCCAAATTTATTGTTGACTTCTTGCCCTTTTTTTAAACCAAATCTTCTTTGATTATTGCCTTTTTTTATTTTTTATCACTTTTACATACATATATTATATAGAACTTTTTTATTTGTTTTAACTCTTCTCAATTAATTAATTAATACTAATTTATATTTTAATAAACTTTTTATTTTTACACCTGAATAAAGATCAAAAAATTAAATGTAATATATTAATGACAAAATAAAATTAATGTTTATATACACAATTAAACAAAAAATTAAAAAATTTATCAGTTATCATCCTTTGCATCATCAGCTTCCTTAAAAGCAGTAGCAACAATATGCTTCTTTCTTTCTGAAACATATGGTTTTGAACCCTTTTGACTATGTCTTCTATCATTTTCTTCTCTTCTCTTCATTGATTTTATTTCTATATCTTTAATTTCTTGTGCTTTCTTAACAACGATTGGAACATGTCTATGTTTAGAAATTCTTCTAATTTCTGGCATAAATTTAAATCTTTCTTTCAATGCTTCATCATATTCTAATTTGTTTCTTAATTTAGTTGATTTAACATTAGATCTTTCACTAGCATTAGATCTCCAAATTCTAACATTACCATCATCAGAACCTGATAAGATATATTTAGAATCCATTGTGAATCTAACTTGGAAAACATGTTGCATTCTCTTTGTATGGTAGATATCTCTTGAATGACCATCTTTAATTTTAAATATTCTAATAGTTTTATCATAGGAACCACTAACAATTTCTTGACCAGTTGGTGAGAAATCAACATCTAGTACAGCAGCAACATGATCTTTGAAAACATTCATTGCTTTTTTCATGTATCTCATATCATAATAATATAAATTATGATCTTCATTAGCAGTTACAAAGTTGAAAGCTTCCATTGGATTCCATTCTATTGAATTTGTTCTCATTGTTTGAACTAATTTTTGTGTAGGACTATTTGTTCTAATATCATATAATACGATTGAATTATCTGAACCTGCTGATGCAATAATAGATTTTTCAGTTTTATTAAATCTAACTTTAGTAATATTGTCAGCACCCCATGAAAGATTTGAAATTGGTCTTGTTCTTAATTCATCCCAAAGTTCAATAGCTGCACCACCTGTAACGAACATATTATCACTTATATGATGGTCCAAACTTGAGAAGGCATGTGCACCTAAATATGTTTTTAACAAACCACTCTTATTTAATTTAGTATCATCTTCATCAACCAAAAAATCATTTGAATTAACACTCCATAATTTAACTGTTTTATCATCACCACTGGATAAAAGTTGACCATCAACAGTAATAGCAGTACCTGAAACTTGACCATAATGAGCTTTGAAGCTTGCTAATTCAGTATGTGTACTTAAATCCCAATATTTGATAACACCATCAGCAGAACCTGTAGCAATTTTATTCAAAGCTTTGAAATTCTTTGCAATAGCGTTAATACCATCTCTATGACCGTTACCAAGTTGACCAACAAATGGTTTGGCAAACATACGTTCCAATTTAGTAGCTGTTAAAGCCTTTGTATATTCTCTTGCTCTTTCAAAATGATGTAGTTCAGGGTTTAAATTTCTAGGTATGTTTGATTCTTGTGTGTTACGAACTGGCACATAGTTATCTGATGATCGACTTATTGTTTTAATTTTCTGTTTAATAAAAGCATTTGTTAGTAATATGTCCAAATATATTATATCATTAATAAGTAATGAAAACATACCATTTTTATTCTATAATATTTGTTTTATGTTTGATTCTTAGTGTTGATAGAGCTTTACATAAAAGAGAAATTAAATTTTTTACAAAAGAAAAAAAAAGGAGATGAGATCACGTGACATTTTTATTTACCTCTGATTTCAGAGTTGTTATAAAGTATATTGAAGTGGTATAATATTAATCAATAGAAGTTAAATAATTTAGGTTAACCGTTAGTGAGATGATTACAATATTGATCTATTAAATTATTGATTAGATTAGTAATAATTATATGCTTATAAGAAAAAACTTAATTCAATTAAATAAAGGAAACATTTATTATTTCTATCTAATTAAATACTTATTCTTCGAGGTTGGAACCTTCTGGAACTTTGTAGACCAAAAGTTTTGGAGCATTTGGATGTTTTAAAATGACAAATTTACCATCTTCTTCATGGGAAATGATATCAACATATGATTTGACAATACCCCAACCGTTATCAATTGATAAGTTGATTTGAGCAGCAAGATCAGCTGGTGGGAAAGAGACGACGCCAATAACTGAATGTTTAGTTCTATCTTTAAAGTTGTTTCTTGAAATGAAACCTAGTTTGAAGTTGTCAACACCGGCTAAAATAGCTTCATTTGACCATCTGGCAAATTTATTGTTATTGTTCTTCAATTGTGCTGCAATAATAGCACCTCTTTGATTACTGAATTTTGTTTTCCAGTCTAATTCTTCAACAGTGTATTGGTTAACAGCTTTGATTGATAATAACTGGTTTGAAAGAGCATCTTTAGCATCAACTTCAGTTCTAACGACAACAGTTAATGGATCTTCTTCCTCTTCGTCAGTTGATTTAGCTTGTTTGTGAAATGAAGATGCTGATACTTTAGTACTGAAAGTAAATTTCTTATATTTGTAACCCTTGCTAAATGTAGAAGTTGAAGTTGGGAAAGGGCTTGCTGACTTAAATTTATAAGTTTGTCCATCAGCTAAACATTCAGCTAAGAAGCTATTGTTGATTGAAGCAGCTTCAGCAGATAATTTTTTAACATTGTTGATGTCATCATTTGAATCAGTTGGTGGGTTTTGAGCGTTTTCATCAACGTTAATTGTGTCAACTGTTGAATTTTGTCTTTTATCTAAGAAAATAACACCATCTTTTTTAGTAGCAACAATATCCCATGGGTAAACTGATCTAGCAGCACACATTAATTGAGAAATAACTGAATCTGTGGTATAAACTTTAGCAGTTGATTTTGAAGCTAATGATTTGATGATTGGATCTTCAGAAGCAGTTGGGTTAATTGGGGTGATTTCAGTTGGTCTTAATGGAACACCTGTTGATCTTTCAATTTTCTTATTGTAACCTTTGAAAGAACCTGAAGATTCTAATTCTTCACCTTCACCAACTTCAAACTTTAACTTAGTTAATTTGTTTAACTCTAAATCAGATACAAGATTCCATGATTCTTTAACTTTAATTGAAGCTTCTCTTATTCTTTCTTCTTTAGCTTCTTTCCAGTTGTTACGACGATTTAAAGCTGGGTTGAAAGGCTTCTTTGCACCAGAAGCTTGGTTATTTCTAGAAGCAGCAGCAGTGTTATTTGAGTTATTGTTGTTGTTATTATTGAACTTTGAGTTTTGAGTATTGTTATTTCTTTTACCTTTTAAGACGACAACATTTCTTTGAGCTGAACTTGTCTTACTGTTATCAACAATTTCGAAATCTTCACCTTCATCTGATTCTTCAGCAGCAAATTGGGAAGCAGCAGAAGCACCATAGGCATGGAAGTAAGCACGTTGATTCTTCTTACCTTTATTATTTTGATCTTTATTATTGGCATCAGAATTGGCCCAATCAGCAGCTTTACCTAATTTATCACTCTTTGAGAAAGGAGCGTATGGAACATCATTGAAACGTAATGATTTTGGGACTTGAGATGGAGGACCCCATATATTTGAAATTGGAGCAACAGATGCTAATGTAAATGGAACGTGAGACATTCTTTACTTTGCGTTTAAATACTTTTGTTAATTTTATTTCTATCACTGAAAGCGTTGTTGATGGTAAAAATCTTCAAAAAATTTTCAGAGGTGGATTTTTTAGTGACACGATATAATTCTGTCTGAAAATATTTCCCAGTAAAAAAAAAAAAAAAATGGACTTCAAATTTAAAAATGTCAGTGGCGAATCTTCAATCAATTTCAAGTTTGTAAAGTGAAGAACGAAGACATAGAACAATGAATGGAATTTCAGTAGATATCAATCATCTAAAGAAAGGTGAAGTCAAGTATGTTTTTACTGTTTAATTTTGATATCAATTGATTTGATTTTGGTTTGGATAGAATCTGATCAATTTAAATAATCTCTCTTTAAAAACTATAAATACTAACACTTAATCTTTGAATTATAATATAGCTTAGGTACATCAATGTAAGTTCTATTTGCTGAATGGGTTGTTTGATTTATCTTATTGTTATGATTCACTAACATAGTCTCTTTTCTTTAGTATGGCTGTTAAATTTAAAGACGGTGTGATATTGGGTGCTGATTCTCGTACAACAACAGGTTCATATATTGCAAATCGTGTTACTGATAAGTTAACACAAGTTCATGATAAAATTTGGTGTTGTAGATCTGGTTCTGCTGCTGATACACAAGCTGTTGCAGATATTGTAAAGTATCATTTAGAATTATATGTTGCTCAGCATGGTAAACCTGCTACTCCAAAAATTGCAGCTGCTATATTTCAAGAATTAGTTTATACAAATAAAGATATGTTGACTGCTGGTTTAATTGTTGCTGGTTATGATGAAAGAACCAATGGTGAAGTCTATAGTATACCCCTTGGTGGTTCTGTCCATAAGAAATCATTTGAAATTGCTGGTTCAGGTTCAGCATATATTTATGGTTGGACACAGAAAAACTTTAAAGAAGATATGACCAAAGAAGAAACAATTGATTTCGTAAAGACCGCATTATCACAAGCCATCAAATGGGATGGTAGTTCAGGTGGTGTTATTAGACAAATCATCCTAACCAAAGAAGGTATTGAACGTTTAATTTTCTACCCTGATGAATATGAAGATTGTTGAATATTTTATAATTTTTCTAATATTTGAAAGAAAGATAAAACTTTTATAAATTTAATTCATAATTTGTACATTAGTTAACTATACCTTTTCTGAATTCTTTTAGGATGGATTGTAGGTTGAATTAGACAAGTAATCTTCAAATTTCCACGAATTTTTATCTGTCAAAATATTCCATACGCTAAAATTTCTCAAATTCGCGTGTTGACGACTTTTTACAGCTTTATTATTATTGTAAACAATAATAAAAATTCTTCAATGGTTACTCTAAAAAATTTACTCGAGAAAGTCTTACCATATGGTAAAGAATTTGAAACATTTCAGTTTCAAACAACTCCAAGAGATACACATCCATTAGTTACACCAAAGAGTAAAAATTCAAATTTGAAAACAATAAAGGTTGAGCATTTTATAACTTTAGCAAATCAAAATATAATCTTTTTTGGACTTGAAATATTCATATATATAACTATTGATTATGACAAAGGTGTTACAGAAAGATTATTATTCGTTTCAAAAGCTGATACGACTGGTTTCAACACAACTAAAGCCAAAATTGGATTAGTAACAGAAACAATAATTTCATATCTATTAAAAATTCCAATTAGACAATATTTAACTAATATTATACCTAAATCAGCAGCTCAATTGAAAAGTGGTCCTAATACAATTACCAAGAACACCAGTACAAAGGATGGTTTAAAGATTTTAATTGGGCGTATTAATGGTAAATTATCACAACCTAACAAAATTGAACCATACACAATAACAGATTTCCCAAAGAAAATTGTAACTAAAATTTCACTATTTACAAGAGCTGAAGGTCAATACTTATTTCCAGATTCAAGTCAAAATCCAAATAAACATATTTTATCTGGTGATCAGTTATTGAAATGGTGGTTAAAGTGTTTAAATAATGTTATTCAAAATAATTTTAAAGATGATTATTATAAAGCATATTTACAAATTCCTGCTGAAGATACAAAACAAATTGAACGTTATTTAACAACCCTTGATAATAAAAATTGGAAAGTTGGTGATATTTTTGATGGTAAAGATGATGATATTGCAGTTTATAAAATACCTGTTTTCCCAGATGATCCAAAGGCAAGATTTTTAGAACATTTAGTTGTGGAGAATAGAGTTAAAGAAATTTCAATAAAGAGATTTTGGACTGAGTTACAAATAAGACAAGAGTTTAGATTAGGTGTCACAGTATCTGTTATTGGTGTTGAAGGTGAGTTAAAAGATATTGAAGAATCACAAATTTCAACTAATGATAGAATAATATTGAGTCGTAAACATTTCAAAAAATTGAAAAATTATATTATAAGTGAGGTCTACTCTGAACAAGATGGTGCATTAGAAGCATATAAAAATGTAACCGATTATTTACAAGAAAGATTGAAAGTTGAATGTTGTACTTTGAAAGGAAGTTATGTTGCTCCTTCAACCATAAAGAAGTCCGTTAATTCTGACCCAGCAAATGCAGGCACAATAAATGTTTTGCAAGTAAAGAAAAGAGTCAAACCAGTGGCAAATGATCTTAGTGGACTCGTTAGAAAGAGACAGAAGTCATAATCACAACAATTCACAAAATATAAAACTATCTCTATTAATTTTCAACTTAAATTTTGTAGTTCTTTTGTTATTTTTTTGTTGTTTTTGTTTGTTTACTTTTTTTTCCAAAAGAAAAAATCCGCCAAAAGAAAAAAAAATGAAGCAAAGATCAAAAAACAAAATTCAACAACCATCTCAATAAAAATTTAACAGCCAAATTAACAACACATAAACTTTTGAAAACAATGGCTTCTCTTGAGGACTTGATCCCTACTGTCAACAAACTTCAAGATGTCACTTATGACGCTGGTATTGACTCCCTAGATTTACCAATTTTGTCAATCATTGGTTCCCAATCTTCTGGTAAATCATCTATTTTAGAAACTATTGTTGGTAAAGATTTCTTACCAAGAGGTACAGGTATTGTCACTAGAAGACCTTTGGTATTACAACTAAACAATATCAGTGAAGACTCTTCTCTTATCCACAGTTATTCTCCACCTCCTGAATCTAATGGTTCAAGAAGTCCTTCTCCAGAAGAAAAACCTGAATTAACTTTAGAAGACCATTTAAGACAGCAACAAGGTTATAAACCAGAGATTCAAAATGAATGGGGTGAGTTTTTACATTTGCCAGGACGTAGATTTTATGACTTTTTAGATATTAGAAGAGAAATTGAATTAGAAACTTCAAGAATTGCTGGTAAAAATAAAGGTATTAGTAGAATTCCAATCAACTTAAAGATTTATTCACCAAAAGTTCTAAATTTAACATTAGTTGATTTACCAGGTATTACAAAAGTTCCAATTGGTGATCAACCAACTGATATTGAAAAACAAATTAGAAATCTAATTTTAGAATATATTGCAAAACCAAATTGTATTATTTTAGCTGTTTCTCCTGCAAATGTTGATTTAGTTAATTCAGAATCTTTAAAATTAGCAAGACAAGTTGACCCTCAAGGTAAAAGAACCATTGGTGTTTTATCAAAATTAGATCTTATGGATCATGGTACTAATGCTTTAGATATTTTATCTGGTAAAGTCTACCCTCTAAAATTAGGATTTGTTGGTGTTGTTAATAGATCTCAACAAGATATTTCCTTAAATAGAAGTGTTGAAGAAGGTTTAGCATCTGAAGAAGATTTTTTCCGCTCTCATGCTGTTTATAGAACTATCTCAAATAGATGTGGTACAAAATATTTAGCTAAACTATTAAACCAAACGTTAATGGCTCATATTAGAGAAAAGCTACCTGATATTAAAGCAAAATTAAATACTCTAATGGGCCAAACTGAACAAGAATTAGCATCATATGGTGAATCAAACATTTCAAACAAGGAAGATCGTAGTACTATGATTTTGAAACTAATGACTAAATTTGCTACAAATTTTGTTAATTCAATCGAAGGTACTTCAATGGATATCAGTACAAAAGAATTATGTGGTGGTGCTAGAATTTATTATATTTATACTGATGTGTTAGGAAATTCATTAGGTTCTATAAGTCCAACTTCAAATTTATCAATTAATGATATTAGAACTGCTATTAGAAATTCTACTGGTCCAAGACCTTCTTTATTTGTTCCTGAGTTAGCATTTGATTTATTAGTCAAACCTCAAATTAAATTATTAGAAGGTCCTTCCCATCGTTGTGTTGAATTAGTTTATGAAGAATTGATGAAAATTTGTCATAATTGTGGTTCATCAGAATTATCAAGATACCCAAAATTACAACAAAGATTAATTGAAGTTGTTAGTGATTTATTACGTGAAAGATTAGGCCCAACAATTTCATACGTTGAAAGTTTAATTGAAATACATAGATCATATATTAATACTAATCATCCAAGTTTTGTTGGTGCTGCTGCTGCTATGCAAAGCGTGGTTGCTGATAGACAAAAGGCAAAAGCTTTACAAGATAAGAAGAAATTAGTATCATCAAGTAAAGTTTTGAAAAATATTGAACCTGACTTGAATGGTAATGGTGGAGGTGATCCAGATGAAAGCTTTGAATCAACTGAATCAATCGATAGTTCTATTGATAATGCCACAACTTCTCTAAGCACCTTACAACCAAATGGTAATGATTCTAAAGATTCATTTTTAAATTATTTCTTTGGTAAAGATCAACGAAATAGAACCAATTCTCAATCACCATCTATCATTAATAGTCATTCAAGAACATCAAGTACTTTACCAAAAGCTTTTGATCAATTATCTATAAATAATAATAATACTGTTGACCTAATGCATCATAATAATATTGTTAATGAAATGTCAATTGATAATAATTTATTAAATGATACTGATGAACCAGTATTAACTGAACGCGAAGAATTAGAATGTGAATTAATTAAGAGATTGATCCATTCATATTTTGGAATTATTAGAGAAATGATTCAAGATCAAGTTCCAAAAGCTATCATGTGTTTATTAGTCAATTATTCTAAAGAAACTATTCAAAATAGACTTGTTACTAAATTATATAAGGAATCATTATTTGATCAATTACTGATGGAAGATGAAGGATTAGCACAAGAAAGAGAAAAATGTTTCAAATTATTGGAAACATACAGAGAAGCTTCAAAAATCATTAGTGAAGTTTTATAATGTGAAAAATGGATAATGAGAAAAAAACACAAATCTTTGTAAATAGTAATTTTTATATGAACTTCTAGAAAATATACTCTGTCCTACTTTGTAATTTCATTACGTCCATTCTACTAAAATAAAGGTCTTATAACATCCATACACTGAAATACAATCTCCTACTTTTTGGTAATATTTCCGGATTTGGAATTATACTAATTAAAAATAGTTTAAATTTTTGAGAAAACGATTATAAACTTAAATATCTCTTTAATATATAAATCTTTTCAAATTCTCTACTCTTTAAATCCTTTTTTTAGTTTTATATTGATTGTTTGTTTTAAAAATCCATAATGTTCAACTTAGGTTTAGATGCAATTTAAACAAAGGTTCAATATCAAAAAAGCACAATTGAGATTTCAAAAAGAATTTTCGTAATATAAAAGTCATAGCACAAACATTTTGCATTCTATACGTGTTAAAAGTTAAATCTATACTTATATCTATATTTATAATATTTTAAATTCAATTGATTAGAAGTCAGCCCAAATATTAATTAAATATAAAATTTTCAAAATGACTGTTGGTAGATATGAAACTGGTATTTACTTTATTGGTATTTAAAAAAACAAGAAAGGTCTTTCAACTGGTGCTAAAGCTGGTGTTGCTGTTGCTATTTTAGTGGCTATTTTTATTATTAGTTTTTTAGTTGGGTTTTCATTGAAGGAGAGACGTAGAAATGGTAAGAAAAGTGGTGATTTCTATAAACCAGGTTATCAAGGTATGCAAGAAGTTTTATCTGTTTCATTACAAAGTGATATCAATTATCGTATTATGAACATTATTATGATCAAAGTAAAATTAGACCAATATACTAGCTATTTCGAATTCCGACCCATAAAGCCCGTAATTCATTCCTTCAAGGCAAAAAAAAAAAGTTTAAGTCGTGTTCATTTTGAATATTTAAAAAAACACCAAAAAAAAAAATCTTTGTAACAACAAAAACTAAAACTAATATATTTTCTGTATTAGTTCTAAAGATTATGAAGTTCCAAGCTTTGATACTATGTCTTTTGACAGCATTGGTATCGTGTTCTTTTGTTCCTGAAAAGACATGGGAAAATATTGAATATGTTAGATCCATGGCTTTACAGAAATCATATTCAAGAGAACGTATTCAATTAACAATTAAAAATGTTGATGATAAACCAAATAGTGAATACTTTTTTGCTTTTCCAAAGACATTATATGATCAATTAGCTGTGTACACTTTTTTCCATAACAAAGAGGTATTGGAAACTAAATTAATTGAAGAATCAACAACTGTTAATGGTGAAGAATTAGTTAATTATATCATGGTTAAATTACCAGCTCCAATTGCACCAAAACAAACATTTAAATTTGTTGCTAATTTCATTATTTTAGATAACATTGAACCAATTCCTGCCAAAATTGATATATTGGATGATCAAACTGTCTTATTACAATCATATAAGGCACCATTAAGTGCTTATAAAACTTTTGAATCAACTTTAGATGTTGTTGGTGCTAATGAAATTGGTGAATTAGAAATTGAAGGTAAAGAAAATAAATGGCCAGCTGTTGCAAGTGAAAGTAAATATTCATTCTTCTTTGATGAAATTGATCCTTTTACTTTTACAGTTTTAAATTTAGTTTATAAACATAATTATCCATTAGGTAGAGTTACAAAATTAGAGAGAGGTGCTTGGATTTCTCATTGGAGTAATACTTTACAATTTGAAGAATATTATGAATTAACTAATAGAGCTGCTGCATTAAAAGAAGGTTTCTCAAGAGCTAAATGGATGGTTAATAAACGTGCTTTACAACCAAATGCTGCTTTAACAACATTAGAATTTAGATTTAATGATGATACAAGAGATATTTATTTCACTGATTTAGTTGGTAATGTTTCAACTTCAAAATCTTATCTTGATAGATTATATTTCAGACCAAGATATCCAATTTTTGGTGGTTGGAATTATAATTTCACGGTTGGCTGGACTAATACTTTAAGTGAATATTTACGTAGTTCTGGTGCTAATGAATATTCAATTGCCATTCCAATCATCTCAGGTCCAGTTGATTTAACTTATAACACTGTTGAATTAAGTATTTATTTACCAGAAGGTGCTGAATTTTTAGATGTTAAATCTGCTTTACCATTTGAAGCCCAAGTTGATTCATTTGAAAGATCATATTTTGATTTTGGAAATGGTCATACTAAGAAGACATTAGTTTTCAGTAATGTTATTGATGATTTATCATCAGTTGAAGTTATTGTCAAATATAGATACACTTCATGGAATCACTGGAAGAAACCATTTGATGTTGCTAAATTTGTTGTTATTGCGTTAATTAGTTATTTAATTTTATGTAAGATTGATATTAGTATCAAAGAAGCTAAAAAATCAACCAAATAATTGATAACTTAAAGACATAACATAACATAAAAGAAAACAAAAAATATATAAAATAAATTTCATTATTCGTCAAAATTATTTACTGTAGTTTGGCTTATTAAAATGCTGTTTTAACATTAATCTTTTGTAAATTTGTGTATTTTTATAAATAATCATATAATAATATTAGTAAGTAGTATTAGTAGTCATCAGTCATAAGAGATTTTTTTTTTTATTTGGTATGTTATATTATATTAATTAATTACCAAACATTTTCACCTTCACCTTTAAATCTTGGAACTCTCTTTGGTTCCCATTCTTGTTCACCTAAACCTTGTAATTTATAATATTCTTCTTTTAAATCAACACTTCTTTTTTTTGTGTTTAAATCAATTGCTTCATGTTCTGTTAATTCTCTAACTTTTTGGTCTCTTTGTTCATATCTTATAGCAGTAAAACTTGATAACCAATAAGAAGCAACACCCATGAATACTAGGAAAGGACCACCAAACAATAGGAAAGAATGTTTCTTTAGTTGTTTTTGATATATACCAGCAAATGATTTCTCATAAGCAGCTTGTTGTTTCTTTGTCTTAAATGTCTTTGAACCAAAACCTGCCATCTTGTTGTATTTGTGTGATGTGATGTTTGTTTACTTTGTTAGTGAAAGTTGAATTAAAATTTTTTGTTCTTTTTTTCTCTTTTTTCTTTTTTATAGTAGAATAACCAGCGTTAACAACAATAAGTGTTAGTAATTTGTAGCGATAGAAAGAAAGTTTGTAGTAGATATTTGATGAATCTAGTAGCAGTATTCAATACAAAACTAACTCATTTTATTTATTTACTTTCAAATCGAATACAACAGAATCGAAATTCAAAAAAGTTAAGGCACGTGACTGAAATCGGAATTTTTGTTATCGAAATAGAAATTTAAAATTCAGACAGAAATCATGATTTTAACAAATTCCTTAACAATTTAACCAAAATATCAAGAACTGGTACACTATTTAGACATGTCTGCTCCTTCAGATACCACCGCTTTGTTGGTACCTACTGAGAATACCTCGAAGAAGCACTCAAAATTCTCATTCCAATACATTAAATCTCACCTTCATACACGTCTGTTATCAGTAATCTTGGGAGCTTTGATTTTAAGTAAGTAATTTGGTGCCAAAAATACAATACTTTACTGGATAACTATAGAAATCAGATTCAAGCTTCCCATACAATAACACACTTTATTGATTTGTCGATCTAATGCTCAAACTATATACCTATACAGACTCAGCATTAATAGAGTTGAATCTCTACTTTTTCTCGTTAGTCCTTGATGGAGTTTGTTGCTGCCTTTTCTATTTACATCAAAAACTTTGACTCATATATACTAACACTAACAACCATCTAATAGTCTCAATTTTCTATTCATCCTTTGTTTCATTCAATGTATTAGCTAAACCTCCAAAGAGGAACATTATCTTTATGGTTACTGATGGTATGGGACCTGCAAGTTTATCTTTAACTAGAAGCTTTAGACAATATCGTGATAATTTACCAATAGATGATATCTTAGAATTAGATAAACATTTGATTGGTTCCTCTAGAACAAGATCATCAAATTCATTAGTCACAGATTCTGCCGCTGGTGCAACTGCATTTTCTTGTGCCATAAAATCATATAATTCAGCTGTTGGTGTTGACCCAAAACAACACCCTTGTGGTACAATCTTAGAAGCTCTGCATTTAGAAGGTTATATGACAGGGTTAGTTGTAACAACAAGAATTACGGATGCAACTCCAGCTGCCTTTTCAAGTCATTCATCTTTAAGAGGTTATGAAGATTTAATTGCTGAACATCAAATTGGTTTATATCCATTAGGCAGAGCTGTTGATTTAATGATCGGTGGTGGTAGAACTCATTTCTATCCTACAGGTCAAAATAAATATGGTAACTTAGGTTCAAGAACTGACGGTCTTAATTTAATTGATGTTGCTATTGAAAAAGGTTGGAATTATGTTAGTAACAGATCAGAATTTGATAGTTTAGCCTTAGGTGATAACGTTGAATTCCCATTATTAGCTTTAATCGCTGATGCTGATATTCCTTTTGATATTGACAGAGACGATGAAATTTATCCTTCTTTAGAAGAAGAAGCTTTAGTTGCTTTAAATTCTTTAAGTAAAGCTACTAAAGATTCTGATAAAGGTTTTTTCTTAATGATTGAAGGTTCAAGAATTGATCATGCAGGTCATAACAATGATCCAGCCGCTCAAGTTCGTGAAGTTTTAGCTTATGATAAAGCTTTCAAAGCAGTTTTAGATTTTGCTGATAGTACTGATGTTGAAACTATCATTATTAGTACTTCAGATCATGAAACTGGTGGATTAGCTACTTCAAGACAAATTTCTCCAAACTATCCAGACTATGCTTGGTATCCAAAGGCTTTATTAGATGCTAAACATTCTGGTGAATTCTTAAGTAGAAAGATTGCTAGTTATGATGGTGATGATTTAGAATCATTTGTTATTAAAGTTCTTGAAAAAGATTTAGGTATTTTAGACCATACACCTAAAGAAGTGCAAGCTGTTGTTGATAATTCTAAAAATTCACATTATATATTAAACAACATTTTATCTTTAAGATCACAAACTGGTTGGTCAACACATGGTCATAGTGCTGTTGATGTTAATATTTATGCTTACTCAAACAAAGAAAAGATGATGAATAAATTATATAGAGAATTAGGTGGTAATCATGAAAATATTGAAATAGGTAAATTTATGGAACAATTTTTAAACGCTGATTTATCTGCTGTTACTAAATTAGTTAAAGATACCCGTCATGTTCCATCAGTACTAAATGATATTAATATGGATGAATTATCAGAAATTGATAAATACCATTTAGAATTACAACATGATATTAATGCTGGCCATGAAAAATAATTTAATCAATTTGAAAGATGAAAACTTATTTATGAATTTCAATTCTAATTTATATATATTTTTTTAAATATCATTTTATTTAACTTATAACATACATCATTATGTATACCTTTATCCTTTTAGTAATTTGTAGATCAGAAAATGTTAATGTCTACAATAAACTTTACAACATATATATAGCGAAATCTTTATTGTATAAAGTAAACATATAAAACCTAAATTTGAACAAAATAACCTAACGTAACGTAAATAATACAACTATTTTGAAAATATTATTTAATATTCTCATCTTTTTTTTTTTTTAATAATGTATAATAAATCTCTCTCACTCACTCCTCTACCTTTTCTTCTTCTTCTGTATCCTCTCCATTGGCTTTAGCATTTGCTTTATCTAATTCTTCATATTCCTTGATCAATCTTTGTTTCTCTTCCTCATCAACAGTTCTAGCTCTTTCAGCCTCTTCTTGTTCTATCTTCATCCTATCAGACATGGCTGCTTCAATACCTTTAATTCTTTCAACTTCATCATAGAAGTCATAAACATAAACAGGAATTTGATATTTCATAGTACGGAAATAATTAATTATACAACTTCCATCTTTTTCATTCCAAGTAAAGTCATTCATTGGATCACAAACACATCTTGCTCTCTTTCTTGATAGTTGATCAAATGGACAAGCTTCAACTTTAGCAGAAGGGATATTATAACCTATATGATTAATGAATTGAACTTGTGATCTATCAACCAATAAAGAAACGCCTAATGAATGAATGGTTAAATCATCCCAATCTTCATAATAAATACCGTGAGTATCAACCAAAGTTTTAGCAAATCTGGAATAAACTTCTGATCTAAAGAATTCTATTGAACCAATTTCATAACCAACTGCGAATTGACAAGTATTAAAGGTTTCACCTTTATCATCTGAAATAAGATCAATTAAATTATTATCATTAATATCATTTGGATTTTCTTCGATATATTTTAATACTGTAGGCCATAACATTTCATAATTTTTTTCTGTCTTTTTAGCAAAACCAAAACCATAAACTTTTTTATAATCTCTCATAAATCTAAAAATATCAAATGTTAAATCACAAGAAAATTTTGCACCTGCTTCAATTCTCATAAAGAAATCATAATTATCAAAGATATCATATGTAAGCATATCATGTGACCAAATCCTTGCCATATGTCTTTGCCTTAGTGGTATTCTCATAGAACCCCTTTGTTTTGAAGCTTTTCTAGTATTTGCTAATCTCTTTCTATCAATATCAGCTGGGTACCTTACTAAAAGTCTATCAACTTGATAAAATAAAACATTTGACTGTGTCATTGCTGCAACACTTATTTTAAAATTTCTTGATTGTCTACTTTCAGATACAATAAGGATATCATATTTAAATTTTCTATTAAATCTCATTTCTATTGATCTAATAGTAGTAATAGCTGCTGGTATATCTTGGTTCTTTGCAGTCATTACAATAACACCTCTTGGTTTGTCAGAAATTGCCAACTCCTTTGATTCCACAACATTTAGTTCTTTACTATTTTTATCTGTTGCCCTTGCTGTATCAGTTGTTGTTGTTGTTGTTTTAGTAGTTTCCACTTTATTAGGCGCAATGGTTTCTTTATTCTCTACAGCAACAGAAAGATCACCAGCTTCCTGATCAGTTTTTGTTGGATCATCTAGGTTCCAGTAATCTATTTGTCTGCTTAATGAGTTGATTTTATCTGTCAATACCTGTATTGAATCATAACTTTTATCAGAGTATGTATACATGCTCGATATCAAAAATAGCAATACACACAACAGCGATATCACCTTTATTGTCTTTCTGGGAGAGACTGCTAAGTCGAACCTTATTCTCTCAAAAGATCGTATTATAAACGAAAGCACCATCAGTATCTAATTCGAGGTATTATAGGGCTCAAAGTACCAAAAACTAATTGTTATTTTGTTGAGAAGAGTTGTTAATTCTGGTCTTAATTTTCAGCCAACACTCATTACGTATTTTTTTAATTAAGCCTTAGGATTATTTATCGAGTAAATAACAAGATGTAAAACGAAAATGGCAGAATTTTATTATTACTACAAGGTGGCATTGAATTAATTCATTTAACTCTATGGTTTATTAATATTTACCATCGTATAATATACTGACCAGCAACATATTTGATATATAGTATAAACGATTTTATTGTCTTCCTGAAGACTAATGCTTAAAAGTTCTCTTCTTACTTCAAAAAAAAAATTATCTATCATGATCATGTTTTAAAATACCAACGGTAATGGAATTACTTCTATGTCTACCTTCATTATCTGAGGCTGGAGTTGTAAAGGAATCAATTGGATGAAATCTACTTTCTTTGTTGTAATGGTTGATGAAGTTACTAGAGTTTAGACTTCTATTGAATATATGTGCATCTGTGTTTGCAATTGGAGTATATGGTGCATTTCTTGATAAAGGTGATGACACTCTATGAAGTGCTAATGAAGCTCCTTTGACACTTGGTGTGTTTTTATATGAATGTGTATCATTATCTGTAGCTGATGAAAAGTTTGGTTCAGTACTTGGTCTATCATTAAAACCGCCAATTGTATTATTTCTTCTTCTACCCTTCGGTGATAAAACTAATGTCAGTTCTCCATCATCTGAATCACTATCATCTGAATCAGAATGTTTTTCTTCTTTTCTAGGTGCTTCATTTGTATAAGCATAAATTTGATGATCAATTGCCTCTGGTAAATTAGAATTCCAACTTGCTTCATGACCAGTACCTGAATCTATATCTATGTCTGAGTCTGAATCTGAATCTGAACCTGAATCTGAATCTGAATTACTGAAAAAACTATATTTGGGAGCTTCACCACGTCTAATAACTGGGGTAACTTTATCACTTGAAGCTGTATAATGATTAGTCTCTGAAGAATTAGATTCTGTAGTTAAAATATCTAGGGTATCATGAGATTTCTCTGAAGTAGCTGTCTTACTCCTTTCAAGGTCATTCATCAAATATGAAGGAACTGAGAATTGTGGGACACCTTCCAAATCACTAACACCTTCATCATCATCTTCATTTGAGAAAATAATATTATCAATTGGAATTTCTTCATCATAAGAATAGACAGGACCACCAGAATAAGATTCACTATCTTCAGAAAGTTCATCATCATCATCATCATCATCATCTTTATCCTCATCAGCAAAGTTAAATTTACTTTTAACGGGTCTACTTCTATCACCCCTTCTTTCAAATTCATCCTCTGAATCACTATGTAAAGAAAACACTGGTGGGGCACTAATATGAGCAGTAGATGCAGTAGCATCATCAACAGTTTTAATAGAATTTGTATTTAATGAAAAATTACTCATCTTTTCAGTAATGTCTCTAGCATTTGGATTGAACTTTGGTCTTGGACTTGAAGTGGAAGGATTTATAGAAGTGGAAGGTCTTCTTCTTGCATCTGAAGTACCGTTACTATAAGCTGAAGCATAATTTTCCAAATAGACACTATCCAATGATGCAAAACTAGCATTGACAGGTAATGATACCAAACGTGAGTTCATTGTACCTGAATCTGAAGATTCTTCTGCAATTGATGATGAGGATTGTTCTGGAGAAAGTTCTGATGCAACAGCACTTTCTGAGGTAATAGCACTACTGAATCCGGCTAATGATCCCAGACTTGATCTTCTTCTACCATCATTATTTATGATTCCATGTAAAGTATTAAAAACGGATCTTCTTTCTAAAAATAAATCACCTTGTGCATTTGTATGAGTTTCACTTGATTTTGCACGATGATGTTTAGGAGATGATTTTCCACCTTTTGAATAAAATTCTGATCTATAATTATTACTACCAACGCGACTTCTATTTGAAAGAGATTCTGAACTTAATGATGTATGAAGACTTTCAGACTTTGATCTATTCTTAATTAATAAACCTTTTTGTGGAGATTGTAAAGCATTTGAAGATGAATGTGATGATTTTTTAGTTGGATTAAAGCCAGCTAATTCCAAAGCTTTAGCAATACCTTTTCTTAGTTTATTTCTAATGCCAACAACTGCAACTTTAACCTCTTCATTAGAAACAGAAATTTTACTTTCACATGCTTCTTGTTTCTGCGAAAATACTCTTGCTTGCTCAATTGAAAGATTTCTTAAAACTATTGGATGTTGTTTAATTTCACGTATTCTAATTCTTGTATCTTGATTTTTATCTAATAATTTTGTTAATAAATGTTTAATTTGAAATTTATCTTCTTCATTCCAATCGTAATTTTTTGGAAATTCGTCAGGAAATTCTAAAACATTATTATTTATAGCCTTAAACAGTTCAAATTCATTAGTGGCCCAAAAAGGTAATTTACCAAAAATTAAACCATATAGTGTAATACCCAATGCCCAAATATCTATTTTATAAGTAATTTTTATTTTCTGCATTTCATCCCAATTTGTAAATGGTTGACATAGTTCAGGTGCAAAAAATGCAGGTGTACCAGCAGTTTTAGCCAATTCTAATTCATCTTGCTTTACATTTAATGAAGAAGCATAAGAAACACCAAAATCTGAAATCTTAACAGTATCATCTGATGAAAGCAATAAATTGGCAGGTTTTATATCACGATGAATGATGCCTTGATAATGCAAATATTCTAAACCTAAAACAACATCTCTAAATACTTCCATTGCTCTTGGTAATGTTAACATTGGTTCGCCAGGTGATTTTTGCCACTTAACTTCACCTTTTTCCAAGTATTCTAAGACTAAATAAATTTTTCTTGAATTCATATCATCTAAAACTTCAATCAATTGAACAACATTTGGATGGCTACATTTTTTCATTATGGCAATTTCTTTTCTAATTTTATCTTCTTCTGATGAATGATTAGCTTTTGATAATGATTTTCCCTTTTTAGGACCATATCTATCAACAATTTTAATTGCAACTAATTCATCATTCAATAAACTTTTGGCTAATTTTACTTTCCCATGCTCACCTCTACCAATTTCTTTTATAATTTCATAAGTATTTAAAATCTTTCTTCTCGATACAGGATCGTATTCCAATGATACACGTGAGCTTTCTTTAACTTCAGATGACGAAAAGGATGATCTTGAGTAAGATAAATTGGATCTAGAAGGTTCTAGTTTTCTTAAAGATGATGAATTAAGAGGTGAATTGGTACTTGAGTTAGAATTTGAATTTGGAGAAAGAAATGCCTTTCTTGAATTTGTTGTTGAAGATGAGTCTAACTTTTCACTTAAGGGAGATTTGACATATGCATGTGAACTATTATTAGTGTTACTGTTTGAGCGATTATGATTGTGATGATTATGAGATTTATTTGTACAATCACTTGAATGACAACCTGACATTAGTACGTTTAACAAGGAAGAACTTGATTTTTGCCTTGTTGGTGATAAAAATTTTCTTGAAGTGAATACTTGATGTTGATGTTGAGGATGATTAATTTTTGATTGTTGTTGACGTTCCACTAATGAAGCCAGTGAATCAGTTGATGAGAATGGGGAGTTAACTTTGGGAGTTGTTGTATTTGATGAATGATGATGAATACTACTGTCAAAGAAATGGCTGGTTTTATTCAAAAGTTCAGAAATTCTTGATAATGAACGTTGCGAATGATACTGAGTTTTTGAGGAAGAAGAATCTTCATTTAAAGCATTTACTAAAGAAGACTGCTGTTGTTGTTGATGATGCTGGTTATCGTTATGGCTCTTTTCAGATGAATTATTGAAGGTGGACTGCAGATCATTAGTACTAATTGTGTGTGATGTATTTGAAGTTGTAGTTGATGTTGGTGAAGTTTCAAAGGGGGAATCTGTATGTAAAGAATTTACAGATTCATTAATAACTTTTGGAGGAGCAATATTTGCCTTTAAGCCTAACAAAGATAGATGATTTGGGTCCAGATTACTATTATGATTATTTGACGACGTTGTATCCATTTTTGAAATCTGTTATATTTGGTCTTTTTAATGATGTATATCAAGATTTGAATACTATTGCTATTGTTGAGCTTATCTTTTCTTGATATTAAAAATGTGTGTGAATTGAGGTTATGACTAAACCAAAAAGTATTGAGTTCTAGGATGATGTAATTTATGAATATAATTGGAATGATGATTAAATAAATAACTAACAGAAATTAATTGAGTAGAAAGTTAACTTTGATGATAATTTAATTTTAACTAAATAATAGTAGGGCAAATGGTGGCAAGCTGGTGATGACACAGATAAATACAAGAAATGAAAAAATGTACCAGATTGGCTGAAATAAATGTAAAGACTGTGAAAATTTGGTGTACCAGTACCTTGTAAGATATACAGACCCAATTACCAACTACTCTGTAACGTTTAAAGATGGAATTCTAATCCAAAAAGTGTCTTTTATTTTATAGTGACTAACAAAACAAAATAAAATAAAATAAAATTCTTTGAACTCTCCTTGGGACAACCGGACATTTCTGGATGGAAGTCACGTGAATTTGTGGTTAATTTTGAATTGGAATAGTTTTAAAAGTTTTATGGGTGTTTGATTGTGGTTTAGTATGTTGTAATTAATAATAGTAAACCTACTATAAACACTGGGATATTTATTCACTACAAATTGGGCTCTTTTATCTCCAAACTGAAAAATATTTCTAAAAAATCTGACGTTTTGTCAAAAACGCGATGATGGAAAAATTGAACAAATTATCTAATTAATACAAACATTTTAGTATTCTAGAATAA